>JARHVA010011357.1:0-66424 GCA_037957365.1 Torreya grandis | reverse complement strand
TTTTAGCCATAACCCTTTAACTGGTGGAACATTCTCCTTGGTGGGTGGCCTATACCACCTACAAGATACACACAAATTTGACATACTTTTTAAGTAATTTATTTCTCTTTTATTTGGAAAGAAAGAAATACAACATAATTTCCTATCTCTATAGTTGATACTTATAATAAGGCCATGATTATTTCTAATGTACGCATACATATTCAAGTGTAGGCAAATAAGGTGGCTCTAGAGATGGTCCATCTCTAGATATTATGAGACCATTGGGGTATGATGCCTTAAATGGTTGCTCATCTACATCCCTATTTGTCTTCAAAAGGAAGAATCCCAAGGGGAGGCCACAAAAGGAGTTATTCCCATTTTTACTCTCACAACTAGCATAGTTGGTCTTCATCACATAAGTAATCACCTCCTATGGTACAACATGGAAATTAGGCTCTTCCTCCTGTGAACCATGGAAATTGGGATCCTTGTCTTCACCTCAATAATTTTATGCACTTCACTTTGGTAATTCCCCCCCTCAAAATGATCTTGATGAAAACATTTAAGTTTGCACTAAAGAAAACATGGAGGCAATGAACAATGCAAATATTATGTAGGATCCCTTGCCTAAGGGATATGATTTATTGGATGTTGGTTGGGGTAAACCAAATTATTGGGATCTAATTGAAACTAGTAACATTATTATGTCTGATTAATTTTTTATTTTATATTGTTTGGTTGATCTAATTGTTGGTCTTATAGATTACATTTTTTTTAATTTCCTAAGCCCATTTGTTTATGACCTAATTTTTTAACTTAGAGGCAAAGTCTCATACTACCTAATTTATTATGAATACGTTATTTTTAATAAAAAGATATCTCTATTTCATCAAAATCATATTATTAAATACAATAAATATTTTATATTAAATTTTAGAAATCTCACCCCATTGTAATCAATTAGTCTAGCTCAACATAATATATTACTATGGCTAATGTGTTGGTGGTTAGTATTTATGTAAAATGAAAGGTGGTTTGTTTAGCTTCTAAATTGACCTATATTCATAAATACCCCCAAAAAAATCCCTAAATCCCATTAATGGGTAAATGGTGTAAATAACATATTATATTCCAAATGAAAAAATTGGAAGTGTAGTGTTTAGTGTTTTAGTGTGGATTTGTAAAATGATTTTTTTAATTGACAAGCATACTTTTATTTATAAAAACATAATAGTATAATGCTGATCATACAAAAAATAGGTGGAATAAATCACATCCCATAATGCACATCACATAGAGTTAAAAAAATCCTTGAGAAAACCAATTTGCATCATAATGCCAAAATCAAGGTTGTAAAATACTTAAATCCATAATAAAAGCATGGTTAAACAAAAAAAGTGATAAAAATAATAACAAAAAATATAAATACCAAGGCCATTAGGTAATGGTGGCAAACATGGAAGTAAGAGAACATTGGGGAAGAAAACCATCAAGATTACCCCCTAGCCATTAGTACGTGGAGGGTCTGCAGTGTCAGTTATGGGTTTCCACCCATTAGTCTATTGATTTTATTTAGAATATTATAATATAACAAACCATTACACCAAAACCTTGAGGTATTAGTTAAATACACCCATCAGGATCATAACATCCCACCATGCTTCTAAAGCCTAGACTTTGGGTTGGATTTGTGCCCATACACCAAGATCCCTTGCATGTATGAGCCCCAGATGAACATTACCATGTCATTATATGCACCAATTCCATGAATTAAACTTGGGTGGAGAATATTATACCAAATGTAATGAACCATTACACCAAAACCTTGAGGTGTTAGTGAAATCTGCCCATCAAGATCATAACATCTCCCAACTAAGAGGGATAAATGTAAGAGCCAAGTAAGAAAACTTATCTTGGGGAAGAACACCCCAACCGTTTCCACCATTATGTCTAATATAATCAAACACACCACCCCCATGGGGAGGCAAAGGTCATTGAGAATAAAGAGAGGAGTTTTGCATGATCCTACATCAATGATGATGAAAACCTTAGCCCCAACCTTGAAAGGGACAATAACGGTTGAGATGATATGGAGTCATGCGGCTAATAACACATGGAGTGCTCCCCTAGTGGTCCAAGAAAGTCTATAAGAGTTCCACCTCTAGGTGATTTTTTTTGCCTAGACCTAAAATCTGAAACAAAACATTAGAGATGATAATAACTCTATTAGTGATAAAATATTTCTTTCCATAGTTTCCTTCTTATAAAATTGCATAATTTATATCTCTCTATATATGAAAAAGAATATCAGTAAGAAAGACTTTCCAAAAAAATGTTGTATCTTGTAGATAAAATGGCTAAGTCCCTAAGAAGAACCATTTTCTAGATAAAGAATTTTTGAAGAAAATGTTGAAAAAGGCATGAATCCATTTCTTGGTTGATTGAGAATTGGGACAAAACCATAAAATATGTTTAAAGGTCTCAACTTTATGACAAGTATAGAAAATGTGATTTGAGACCCACATGTGTTTGAGCCAATCTCCAAATGGTAGGCCTTAGTAGAGAATGAAATAGAGAAAGTGAGATTTTTGGGGTTCAATGTGGGCTTTCTAAAGATTGGCAAACCTTTTAACCTAGACAACATCTAGAGACCATAACTTCTATTGGTGGTTGAGGGTTTGAATATGCTAATGAATAAAAAGATCATACCTAATTTGGGGTTTGTATTATCATAAAGAAGTAGTCATGGGCTGATACTAGCCTTTCCACAATGGGGATCTAGATGAAACTCCAATTTTGTGAAGATAAACATCAAGTATGGAGTTATGAATTTCATAAATAGACTTTGCATCCTCAACTTTGAGTTGGTATTTAATTCTAATCATATCCCAAAAGAGTGGCCCTTGAGAAACCTTGTAAAATATGTCACTAATAATCCTAATTCCCTTTTTTAAAAGCCTAAGAGTATTAATCCAAGGGACCATGGAAAAGGGGAAATTATGAAAAATAAGAGTGTGAGACCACCATAAAGAATGAGAATTAAGAGATAACCCATTTCTGAACCCATACCCAACCCATTGTTAAGAATAGAAAATGTAGAGTAATATTAATGAAATAAAGACAAAAATAAAATTTATAAAACATAACACAATAGAGACATAGATTTAACATTGTTCACCCAACATGGGATACATCCACATAGAAACATCTAGTTCTTCTCTTATTCAGTCCAATAAATGAAGGGAAAACTTGTAATACATCCACTTCAATATCCTCTTCACTCACATACATTGTTCCACCATGATTATAATTCCCTCATATCAAAGGAGGGTTATAAATTAGGGAAAAAATGCACCATCATAATTTCCACCATTAGATATATGACCTAATAGTGAATGATCCAAATTTACTATGAAATTACAATATTTTACAATGCATTTAAAACCCCCCTAGACCCCCATGGCGACCCTAGTGGGAGGGCCCTAGTGGGAGGGCGTTGCCCCCCCACACCCCCATATTAGGAACCGGGCATTATAATAAGACTAGGATCCACCATCCAACACCCATATGAGGCTATGCTTGAGTAATTACCCAAATTTATATATACTTTTAACCAAAAAAGTGCACACATTTGAACTAACACAAGAGAAAGAAGAAGATTTTAAAAAATAAGACCCTACCATGCATTTTTGCCAAGAGGGGTTCCTTGGGTATTGAAATGTATTAATATAACCTTCTAGGATTCATCCCCTTCTAAGCTTATGTTGATGCACTTAACACTTAGGGCATAACCTTTGAGATTGATGTCTATGAGCCTAAGACCCCCAATGTCTTTAAGCCTACATCATATATCCTAAGAGACCATGTGGAAACCCATATGGCCTTTTGAATTAGGTATATAAATTTCCTCAATAACTTATCTAGCTTAGAATAAGTATCTTTAAAAGGAGCCCAACAAGAAGAATAATACACATGGCTAGAAGGGAACACTTTGGAGCAAACTTGGAACTTCCCTCTTAAAAAGAGAGGTTTGGTGATATGTTACACCCTATCCTACTCATTTATTTTAAAGAATATGTTAGACTTATTGATTTGATTATTTAATCATCATAATCATAAATGTTTTGTTATTTTTTTTAATTTTATTGTTGTCTTAGTACATGAGTGTTACATGATAATTTTGGCATACATAGATAAGCATGTCTTTGACTTTTGTAGTAGTATTGTGATATTGGAAATTATATATTGATATGATTTCATGTTGATTAAGTAACATATAATTTAATGTATTTACATTATTTATATTTCAATTCTCTTTTTCATGTTACTTAGACTAACTACCCCTTTCTAACAAGGTCAAAGAAATATAGTGTACCCCTTGAAATATAAGTTAGAGGGAGGGCATCATAGGGTAGAGGGTGGAAAATGATGAAAATTATAGGAATAAATAATGAAGTCCATAAAAATCACACACACTCATTATTTATTGATTTATATGTTGTTTTGCTTCGCATGTCTTTACATGAATGGTTCTATGCATGCATAATTTCTTTTGGTGATGATTGTTGATTCTTTTAGTGATTATTAGACTATGTTGAGTTACTTGTTGAGTTGCACTCAGTTGTGTGAATAAATTTTCTTGCATTGGTGTGCATGAATCCATTGAATTATGCATAGTAGAATTTATTTCTTGTGAAGGTTTTATTTAGTGTGTCTTCATATTATTATGGTTATAACATGTGCTTGAATTGGAAAACGTATTAAAAGACCCTTTTTGAGGTCCTTAAGCTCTAAAGAATAGTAGAACCCTTATGTCATCTTTTGATTCATTTAAAATTTTAGTTTGGATTAAAATTTACATGGAGTGGAAATATATTTTATTATGTAGTTTTTAAAATGATTAAATGACTATTGGTTTGGAATAGGGCAAAGACATGATTAGGAATATGAGTCAATTTGAGTTGCATTTTGTGTATGGGGAGTTTGTAGCGCTACAAAGTGATGGAACTTTCCATTTTTATTGGATATTTAGTTAGAGGGAACAAAGAGTTATTTGGAATTGGAATGTGGCATGCATTTAACATGACAAGCTATCATTTAGAATAAGAAGTTGTAATTTTATTTATGGGGGTTATTATAGTTTTATTGAAAAAAATTATGCATAAAATAAGGAGAGCTTTTTTCCATAGACAAGACATTAGAAAAGGAAAGAGAATGATTCATTTGTTTTTTGAAGGAGAATAAAAAGTTTTTGAAAGGTGTAGAAGACTTGCAAGGGGATTCTCAACCTCTATTTTTTGTATACAGGTAAGCAACATATTTTGTTTAATATGGGTTCTTAAAAAAATGTTTTATGGGTTTTCCATAGTGATTTAAATATTGTTGGTAAAATAAAAAATAGAAAATCTGTAGATGATAAATGAGATAAAAATGGAAAATAATGGTTGGGATTCTCTTTGGGGTTCTAGATGTTCATCATTCAGTGAATCTTGTTTAAAAGTATATTGGGTTTTATATTTTTTGAAAATGGGTGTGGAATAAGTTGAGGATTCTTTTTGTGAGATGTTATAGTTTATTTTTTGCTGATAAAATCTTCATTTTCTTGTTTTCTAAATATATATTCATCTTAAAACCCTCATTAGAGGGTTGGGGGTGAGGGTTCACCCTCACCCATATGGCCATATTGAAGATTTATCTTGACCCATGTTATGTTTCTTATTGGCAACATGGAAAACAAGAAAAACCCTAGATGAGAAATGAGCTGGAAATGAAAAATAGTGGTCAGGATTCTCTTTATGGTTCTATAAGTTCAGCATTTATTGAATCTCACCTAAAATATATATTACGTTTTAAATTTTGTGAAAATGGGTGTGGAATAAGCTAAGGATTCATTTTGTGAGATGTTATAGTTTCTTGCTCGCTATAAAAATTTTAATTTTATTGTTAATTGGATATATCTTCATTTAAAAACCTTCATTATAGGCATGGGGGTGAGGGTTTACCCTCATCCATAAGGCCATACTGAGTATTTAGATCGACCCATGTTATGTTTCTTACTGGTAAATATGTTCGAGTGGGTTATAGATGTTACTAGGTATGTTTTGAAAAGTTGTAGATATGTTTATAGACTTGTAGGTTCATATGGCACTATCAAGGATCATTTAGAATGAATTGAAACTCTATTTTTAGACTTGTAGGTGGTGGTAACATCCACCTACATGCCTAATAATGCCCCACTCTACCTTATAATATATACAAAACTTATATCTTGTTGTTAATTTGAAAGGTTAATTAATTGTTAATGTTGAGTTATTAATATTAAAATATGTTTTGTAACCTCCATTTAAGGACATCTTGGAGTTACAATAAGAAATTGGGAATAAGACACACCCTTAATAAGTTTAATTTTCAATTAGGAATGGTAAAATGATTGTTTGATTGTGTGTTATAAGGGAATCACTTGAGTTGAATATATATATATATATATATATATATATATATATATATATATATATATATATATATATATATATATATATATATATATATATATATATATATATATAATGGTTTTATACTCACTTGATTGTCTTAATGAGAAAAAATCCAATATTGTGCTAGCATGTGTAGATGACTAGTTGTTTATAATGACTTTAGACTATTAATAAGTTTTTGGTGAAGGATAAATAAAACAATTGTCATTGGGTTGATTATAAATAAACTTATATTATTAAGTTTATAAATGTTTCTATTAGTTATGATGGAATGATTGTATTTTGTAAAATTTAGCTTGCAATTGAAGTGTTCTTTTGGGAGTCTTAGATACTAGTTTGAGAATGATTGTGTGATATCATATATAACTTAGAAAATTTTGAGTGATATTGAAATGAGATTTAGTCTGGAGAAATTTTTTATGAATATGATTTTATGTACAATTTATTATTAGTATGAGCTTTAGTAGAATAATTTTACTATTATTAATTTAGAACTACAGTCATTTAGACATATTAATATTTAGCTCATTTGTATAGTGTAACGGTGAAGTGATTAGAGTGCATATTCCTTTTCAATTTATATTTCCTTTAGGGACCTATAAATTATAGTGAACTATTCTAGGGGACATTTGGGATCCAAAGTAGAAGCACAAAAAGGAAACTATTTTAATTCATCATGTTTGATATTACTATGTATTTTAAATATTATAAACAATGAAATCTCTCTCAATCTCTCTCTCTCTCTCTCTCTCTCTCTCTCTCTCTATGGGGTTGTGTGTATGTTAGAAATTACTACTTGGGATAAAAATGTAATTATCAATATAATTATTTCTTAAATTATTTTATGCATATTATAGTGCCTTGATGCATGGTTTTGGTAAACTTGCATATGAACATATATGACATAAGACTATAATTCCTTAGAAAGTTGTTTTGTAGTAATCGTACCTTTCGTACTAAATTATTTTGATGTTTTATAGTAATTATACCATTCATAATAAATTATCAATTAATATGTAGGATGATATTTTCAATAGAGAGTATTGTGTTGTGGACAAGACTCAACTTCATTTGAAGACTAAAACTATAATGAAAACTTTGGCCAAAGTAATGTTATAGTTATATATAATGTCTATCCATTGTACCTTTTAGTTTACATATATTGTGATATTATAATAGATAGAAGATGTATTCCATGGTCTATATGACTCTTGCATATGATGGTGATTTAAAACACATTTTTTGGGATTAGTTATTGATGTTTTCATCATTATTATATATCCTTTTGTGAAGGGAAGAGCCACTCTCAATGGGGAGGTGTGTAGGGGACTGTTGGTCTGTGATTAGAAGAAAAATACCTAGATGACACTCTCCATCCTTATAGTTTGATCTAGATTGTTTCAAATATATAATCATAATTACTATTTGATTTGGTGTGTTGTACTATGAAAGCTCTGTTTTATTATTAACTTTCCATATATTGACATTATTGTATGATTTGGCAAAGGTAATAGTGGTTGCAACCTAAATGAATATTTATTATACAAAATTATAGCAGTGGTTGTATTTATTACTTATGGATATTATGTTACACATTATTATACTTGAGGTTTAAATAATACTATGATTTTTACTCTTAAAACCTATGTTCATGTGTTGTTGCATGCTCTTATTATATTTACATCCTTAAGAGTAATTAATGCTTATTAATGCAATTCTATATATTAGGTAATTGCTGCAATAGATGTATCAAATTATAATCAGTAGGGTATGGTGTGTATGGATGTATATAATATAGTAATATGATATTATTTTACAATAAAAATGTTTTAAATGAATTAAGTAAATCTGATTTTAAAACAATTGATGATCTTTAATAAAAAAAATTGAGCAGATTCTCAGTAAACATAGTATGGTTTTAACATGTGGGATCAAAGCATATATTCAAATGCTCTAGCCTAATGAGTTCAATAATGTAAACATATCTCTCCTCTTTCAATTGGATAATATGACACATATAAAAACTATTGCTAAATAAAATTCAAATCAAGATAATCAATTAGATTTCAATTAGCTAATAGTTAAGCAAGTTGTAAATATTGACCAAATCCTCATAGTCCTAATAGAAACTCAAGATAGAGTAATAACCCTAGATTAGGAAGTGTATGCAAATGATGATGAAGAATGACCTAAGGAGGATTAGGGTAATCAATAGGTGCATCAAGATCATGAGCATGCTCAAGAGAAGAATGCCATAAGACAATAGGTAATTATAGAGTTTGTGCATGATATGAAAAAAGTAAACCCACCTAAGTTTGATGATATAATTTTAGGTGATGGAAAAATAGGATTACTCACATAAATGGATAAGTATTTTGAGATTATAAATTGCTCTGAAGTGACTAAGATAGTTTGGAGAGTTTATTGACTTGATGGTGAAGCAATAACTTGGTGAGCCAACTAGAAACTTGAAATGGGCCTAGACTCTACCACTTCCACTTGGGATTAGTTTTTAGCCTTGTATAGGATTTGGTGGATTCCATAGCTATATTTTGATCATAAATTTATTGAATTAAAAAATATAAAGTAAGGAGATCCATTAATGACTGAATACTAGGAACACCTTACTAATATCTTGAAGTATGTTACCCAATATTATAAGGATGAATGATTCAACATTATCCAAAATATAAAGCAAGGAGATATATTAGTGACTGAATACTAGGAACACCTTACTAATATCCTGAGTATGTTCTCCAATATCATAAGGATGAATTATTTAGGATTAATAAATTCATCATGGGTCTGAGGCCACAAATTAGTTATGAAGTAGATGTGCATGGACATAATACCATGGATTAGGTTTTTGATAAGGTCATTAAGTAGGAATAAAATCTCAAATTTCTTATAGAGGTCAAACACAAGTACCAAATGAAGTTTAATGTCTCAAAAACCACCTTCAAGAAGAAGAATTGGAAGTGTAATGGGAATTTCAAGAATAAATTTAGCAATCAGAAACCAATGTTTGGAAACACTCTTGGGAATAATAAATATAGTAATGGTTTCAAGGAAGGGTTTAAGGAAGGCAACCAATTTGAGAGAAAGGGACCACCTAATATATGTTTTACATGTGGAGGTGATCACTATGCCAAGGACTATCCTTGGTAGAAGACAAAAGTCAAGTTCAAGAGTCCTTGTACCTCTAAAATCTAACATGGAACCTTTCAATAGTGGATCCATGCAGCTGTTGACAATCATAAAGCTAGGTTTCAAGCCTCTCCAATCGAAGTGTTAGATACCTTATTTGGGCATCCTATTTAATTTTAATACATATTAGATCCACTAAATGTTTTATCTCTCTTAGTATGTTAAATAAAATACCTTAGAAATCTAGTTATATATATAATTATTAGTTGATGCAGTATGGGAATGAATATAAGGCCAGGGTAGACAAATGTCTCATATAGGTAGAGGTGAATTTACCTAATTTCACCATAGTAGTAGATCTATTTTTAGATACGATTAGATCATATGATGTGATCCTAGGAGTAAATAGGATTTACAAGCATAAGGTGAAGGTTGATTATTTCTCCAGTAAGGTTAAGTGCCTGGATGATTTGGGAAATCAAACCCAATATCAAGGTGACAAGAAAGATTTGAAACTAATAAAAATTTAATCCATTCAATTGAATAAGTCTTAGTGAAAAATATTTTGGGTATTTTTGGTCAAGGCCAAATAAATATAATAAACCAAGGAACCAACCTTTGAAGACTACCCCTTTTTAAAACAATTTCTAGATGTTTTGCCATAAGAGTTACCTATATTACCTCCTAAAAAATAATTTAAATTCATGATTGACATTATTCCAAGATCAAAACCTCAATTCAAGGCTCCCTAAAAATTAACAAAAATAGAGTTAGTTGAGTTAAAATCCCAACTACAAGAAATGTTGGCCAAAGGGTTGATTCAACCAAGTGTTTCACCATGGGGTGCACCAATATTTTTTATAAAAATGAAGGATGAACTATTCCCTATGCATAGATTAAATATGTTGAGTAAATAAACTATCAAGAACACGTATCACCTAGCCTACATTTATGACCATTTTTATTAAATTCAAGGTGCTATGGTATTTTTCAATGTTGGCTTGAGAGTAAGGTACCGCTAGTTAAGGATCAAGGAGGAATACATTCGTAAAACAATCTTCAGGACAAGATATGGTCATTATGAGTTCATATTACTCAATTTTGGGTTAATGAATGCACCTAAAACATTCATAAATATCATGAACAATGTGTTTAGGGATTAGCTTGATTGATTTGTGCTTGTTTTTCTTGGAAACACTATGATGTTTTCTAAGAGTGAATATGTGTATATTGAGCATTTATGCCTAGTTTTGTAGCTTTAATGAAATCATAAGATCTACGAAAAATTGTCAAATTTTGCCTTCTTCCAAATAAGGATGTGATAACTAGGTCATATTATCTCTATAGATGGAATTTCAATAGATCCAACAAATTTAAAGTTATCATGGAATGGCCAACACCCAAGAACGTGCATGAAGTATGTAGCTTTATGGGCTTAGTAGGGTACTACAAAAAGTTTATACCAAAATTATTTAAAATATCCAACCCAATCACTTCATTTCAATATAAATAGTAGCATTTTTTGAGGAAATATAAGTGTGAAAAACCTTTAAAACCTTAAAAGAGAGGCTTACTTTTACATGAATTTTATGAGTGTTAGATTTGAATGGTCAAGTTTTTTATGATAATAGATGCTTTAGGGGATGGTTTAGGTGGATTACTAATGTAGGAAGGACTATAGTTATATACATGTCTATGAAATTAAATCCTTATGAGGATAATTAGGCTCCACATGACTTGGAGTTGGTTTTAATAGTACACACCTTACATGTACGGAGGCATTATTTGTTGGATAAACCATTTGAGATTAAAACAAATAATTTAAGTCTCAATTTTATCTTCACCCAACCCAATATGAATGTTTGATAAAGGCATTGGTTGGATTTATTTTTAGATTATGATTTTGACATCAACTACATAAAAGGTCAATAAAATAGGGTTATGGATGATCTTGGCCATAGAAGGTACATAGCAATAATGACTACTATCAAGAGTACCTTCTAAGATATAATCTCAAAGTTCTCACCATTAGAAAAATGCTATGAACAAATAAAGAAATCTCTATCAAAGAATCATCAAGATCATAGATATAAAGGATTTAAATTTGAGAATGATGAAATTTTGAGATTTAATAGAAGGATCTATGTGTCTGATAGAGAGAATTTGGGGGTGATGTTTTTTCTAACACTCCTTATTCAAGTCATCTTGATGTAACTAAGCTCTTGGTAGAGCTAAAATATCTATATTTTTGGAAAGGAATAAATAATGATGTAATATATTTTATCTCAATATTCTTAGAATGTCAATAAGTTAAGGCTAAACATCTACATCATGTTTGGGTTGTTGCACCCATTGTCACTTTGAGTTTCACCCTTTGAGGAGGTGTTTCAAGCCTCCTCACCTAGTTTACACAATGGGAACACTTCAAGGCTATGGGTGACATATGGTTGAAGTGAACCTCCAAAAAGGGTTAGTTCCCCTAGTGAATTACCTAAAATAACACTACAACTACTCAAATTTGTAGAGAAAAAGGGATAGAGAGAAGGGAAATAAGAAATTGAAAGAAAAGATGGTGATGCACTAGAAAATGTGATCTTTGGCTTGCTTGAAACCTACATAATGAGACTAATAGAGATTAACACACATACAACTCCTAAATTGAGACCTTTTGCATAAGTATTTCATAGAGAGGTAGAGAGATCTATGGAAGCATTATAAGGAGAAGCATTCATCATCATAACTAACCCTGTATAAAACATAAGACTACACAGATTATGATCTAGAAAATATAGTTCACTTGCATAGAGGTGAGGAAGTTAGGTAAAAATCAAAGGAGAAATAAACTTCACCACAAGGAAATATCAAAAATTCATAAAAGACACAAAATACAAGCCATGCGTAGGAAAAATCAGCTCCATTATTTCTCTAAAGGCACTACAAACTTGCCAAGAATTGATTTAAAAATGATAGATCATGATTTTATAGATTAAAAAGGAGATGAGAGAGATCAGAGGGGAAATTCAAGGAAGGAGAAGAAATTTGACCCACATTCCTTGTCTTGCATGTGATCAATAGTAATATGCTTTTCTTAGAGTGCAAAGACATCAAAAAAGAAGGGAATCAACTTTAGACAAGATCCACCACCTTTTGTCTTTGTTTCCCACCTCCATGTGACACCAAATTTGTCTCCCCACTTCACACATTTGAGAGTAAATCTGAAATAGTGAACCTATTATCTCTTATTCCATGTGAACATAAGATTCTAAGACCAATTTCAATCAACTTTTTAACCTTACAATATAATAAAATCATATAGCCACTCAAAAAATGTGCCCCACCTTCACACGTGATATTTTCCTCATAAAATATTCCCTATGGGCCATGTCACATCATCTAAAATACACATCACCACTATGCCACATCACAACTATGCCACATCACCATGCACAATCACTATGAATAATAACCATGAATAGTGTCTACATGAATAATGTTTTATGAATAGTAATCTTAATCCCATCAATAAACATGGTGTGATTTCATGAAGACCATGTAAACCTTGTAATCCATGTTGAAACCAAATGCTGAATGGAATAGTTAACATTTTGGTGACCCCTGTAGGATGACTGTCTGCTAGTCACAAATATAGTAGCCTTATGCAGTCCATTGGGCATGGAGCCATATATGTTCCATCACAATCTGATTGTTATCATGGCTAAAATAAATTAAACAATCTCTAAAAAACTAAAATTTAGCTTCCTCACAAGAAAATAACAACAAGAACAACTACATGTGCATGTAGGCACTTGGAGGAAATAAACTACAACTAAACTACTAAAATAATGTGCACACAAACACTTGGAGAAAATAAAACTAACCAACTATTATAATGTACAATCAACACTTGGAGGAAATAAAACAACTACCTACTCTAAAAAAATAACTTGGACACAACTTATTCCCCCTCCAAGATCAAATGGGAAGCTCCTTTGATCACAATGGTACTATTAGGTTTGATTATCATGTGTTGATTTGAGTCCAATTAGGTATTGTTCATGAGATGAGAACCTCCAATTGCATCTAGATATGTTGGCATGTTGATAACTTCTTGGAATAGTAATTGGATTTTTTTACTCCATTATCAAATGCATAGGTTAATTATTTGAATCCAACACCTAGTCATATTCATTCCAAACTTGCATAATTTGCATGAACAGTCTCATTTATGCCTCACCCATAGGTTGCTCTTGATTGGTCATGCTCACATACAATAATTATCTTGACAACCCAGCTAGTATGCCTTAGTTTGTGTCTTCATTTTGGTCTATCTAAATTGGTGACTTGTTAAGGTATTCAAACTCTTTACAAGTGTCCAAACATGTCTAACACATATCACTAAGGTCTTCATGATTTACATCTTGAACTTCTTGAGGTGTACTAGGAGACAACACATCTTCAATTGGTTCATGTATAGGACTGTGAACTTGAGGTACTACTACTACAACCACTTCAACCTTCCTTTCATCATCTTGAGATTTTTACTCTTGTGAATGAAACTTGAGAAGGTTAACAACTGAAGCATCTTCAATCTCTTCTTGAACATTTGAAAACTCTTGAAGGTTGTCTTCTTATCTTGCAACTGTTGTAGGTTGGCTAGGTGCTCCACTTCCACACTCCTCAGGACTATTATGAAAGAGAGTGGTTGTCATGTCATAAATAAAATATTTAAGGTCATATTCTTCTTATCCTTATTTAAATTCACCATCTCTTTCATTGTTGAAGACTGATCTATATTTATCCTCACAAAGAGGTGTACCAATATCAATCTTTTCCTCAAGTTCACTTAAATCACCTTCATCAACTACCACCGTAACTTGACCTTCTTCACTTTCCACCTTAAGGAAAAGTTAATTTTAAATAATTGGAATGGAATATCATTGAAATAATTCTATAATAGAGGTCATATTTAATGGTGTTATGGATGCTTTATTATTCTTATCAAGCTACTCGCTTTTGACAACCAACACCTCATTCTCCTTCTGCATATTCTATTGAATGGACTCCATGATGGGAATGCTTTGAAATATTGAAGAGGGAGATATGAGGATCAATGGTTTCATATTTCTATTTGGTTTCAATAACTTGGTGCAGGCTTGACTCATTTTCCTTTCCCCATGACTCCACTACTTATTTCCAAGTTGGAACCTTGGATTTAGGAGCTTCTTCTATTGATATGTTGCAATTTCCCTCTTTTGCATAGTCTCTTGAATATGTTTACAAGTAGGGAAGGCTTGAAGAGCTTGTGGGGGTCTTAGAAGATTTTAAAACTCATATGACTCAACCTTTTGAGGAAGGATGGGTTGAACAAGAGAAGTCTAGTATGGAATAGGGGAAGGCACATGAGGTTGATGAGTGTAGATTTGTTGACCCTCATGAACTACTAGATTCTCTTCTAAACTTAAAATTAGACCACCTATGTTAAGCATATCACTAGTTAGAATTGACTAATTCTCCCTCATGATATATTCCCATTCTCTCTTGATATGCTACAATGCATTCCTCACACCTAATGAGATGAGTAGGAAACTCTTGACCATACCCCTTTAATGTATCAATCCTAACCATGTACTTCTCATAACTCAAGAGAGTTTCCTTAAGGATTGAAATGGATTGGTTTAGAACATGTCTATGTTGACTAGGAGCACCATGACCTTACCAAGACTGATTAGAGGAATGGTTAGGCTACCAAGGAGGTTGACAAGCTTGATCAAATTGATAAGGAATGAAGGAAGGATGATACTCTTGATATAAAGGCTGATATGGATCAATAAAATTCTGGTAAGGATTAGTATAGGATTGATATGGCTCACCAACTTTATTAAAATATAAATTCACTCTAAACCTAGCCATGAAACCTCATGAGGAAGGTAAAATTTGAAAGAACACTTGCTTAAAATAATACATGGGATGCTAAAACTAGCTGAATATGCTTGGAGTTTCCATTGATGTTTGTAAAATGCCTCCAAAGGCTTATATATAAAAGAACAACACCAAAAATCCTTCCACTACTTTGGACCTTAGTATGACTGGGTGTGCCAAATTTTTTTGTCACTTTAAGTTTTACCCTTTGAGGAGGTGTTTCAAGCCTCCTCACCTAGTTGACATAATGGGAACACTTCAAGGTTGTGGGTGACCTATGGTTGAAGTGAAACTCCAGAGAGGTTTGGTTCCCCTAGTGAATCACCTAAAATAACACTATAAATTATCAAATTTCAAGAGGAAAAGGGATAAAGAGAGAAAGGAAACAAGGAATTGAAGGAAAAGATGGTGATTTAATAGAAAATATGATCCTTGGCTTGCTTGAAACCTGTGTAATAAGACTAATAGAGACTAACACACACACACACACACACACACACACACACACACACACACACACACACACACACACACACACACACACACACACACACACACACACACACACACACACACACACACACACACACACACAACTCCCAAATTGATCCCTCTTACATAAGTATTTCATAGATAGGTAGAGATATCTATTAAAAAATTATAAGGAGAAGCATTCATCATCACAACTAACCCTGCATAAAACATAAACCTATATAGACTATGACCTGCAAAATAGAGTTCACTTGCATAGAGGTGAGGAAATTGGACAATAATCAAAGGGGAAATGAAATTCACCACAAGGAAAGTGTTGATATTTTTTTCACCAAAAATATCAAAATATCAATTACCCTAAGGTAATCCCCCTATCTTTTGGAAAAATACCTTGAATTAACCCAAATCACACGTTTCCTTTATATTGCAAAATCTGGAACTCTGCCTATAATTTATAATTTGAAAAATTTTAAATTGCTTCTTGAGCTCCAAGTCATGCAATACATTATCCAATGGAATCCAAATATATGAATGTAATTTTCAATTTGAAAAATTTCAAATTGTAACCAGACCTACAGATCCTGTAATATACTAACTAGTGGAAACTGGAAACTTGCTTACAAATTAAAATTTGTAAAATTTTGGTTCCTACAAACCAAACACCCTACAAAATCTAAAACTTAGACTATAATTTACAATTTTAAAAAATTGTAAATTACAGGTAGAGTTCTGCTTCTTGTAAATTTTTTTATTTAGAATCTAGAACTTAGAAAGTAATTTGCAATTTTTAAAATTATAAATAATCCAAGTTCTACTTCCTACCAACAACCTAGCCACAAAATCTAGAACTCCAAGTGTAATTTGAAATTTTGTAAAATTTCAAATTGTTCTTGGAGTTTCACCTTCTCTTTCCCAAATAGATCAAGCAATCTTTAGTCATGGAATCTTGAGGTCAATGTTCAATTTAAAAAATTACAAAATTGCTTGAGAACTCCAAGGTTCCACCAACTACCTCCATGAACACATTAATCATAAAGGGGATATATAATGAAAATGGGGATTTTTTTAATTCATTTTTTAATTTCTAATTTAAGTTTTGGAGCTCTAACATCAACCTTGAACCATGACCTTGAGACACATGCTACCTTGCAAGAAAAATGCCATGCCACCATTGATAAAATGCATGCTATTCCTTTACAAACCTCCTTACATTTATTAAAAGACATTTTCCTTAAAAATAAAGCTTATTTTGAGCTATTTCCATTTCTTCAAATGCTATCAAAGTTTCAATTACAAATTTTAGGGTTTCACTGCATTGCATATGTGTCATCTAGTTTAGGGTTGTCTTCATAGTTTGTTGTTTTCCAAAGTTTCCAATTAGTTGAGATCTAAGGTTTTTTCCAAGTTTCATAGTGAAAATATAGGGGTTGAATTTTTGAAACAATTAATATTCCTAAGTATTTCCCTAAAGAACTAGTGGGAATATTCCTTATTTTATCCCTCCACAATCCTCGTGGACTCTCGACCTGCTAAACACACCTCCTATTTCCATGTTATTTTAACCTACTTTGATCACCTCCAATTTATATGAGATTTTGATCTAATTTGAATACCTCCTAAACCCATGAACATTCTTATTGCTTCAAATAACTCCAAGTTCCATAGAGTTTTCACTTGTTTGAAACAACTCTAGGTTCTGCCAGATTTTTGACCTACATTTTTCACCTTTGATCTCCATTAGATATTTCAAATTGATTTTGTAGCTACACTTTCCCATGTAATTTTCACCTACATAGATCACCTCTAATCTCTACCAAAGATTCTACCTCTTCTAGCACCTGGAAATCCTACCAACTTTTGTAGTTATTTTTCCCTTTGTAGTCTCTCAAGAATCCATGTTTGGGAAAGACATGAAGTTCAATTCAAAGGGACATAGTGTAACTCTTAGTTTCAAATAAAACACCATTGAGATTATAGATACAGACTTTGGTAATATTAACCTAGGTGATTTCTAGACCAAGATAAATGCAGAATTTAAGAATGATTAGATTCATAGTATCTATGACTTTGGATTTCCACATGTAATAGTTTTTCCCTTGATGGTGCAAATACCTAAATTTGTACTAACACTAACACAACATTATGATGTTGATAAGAGAGAGGTCCTGAATGATAAAGGGGAAATGATTCTAAATCTGGACCCATATTTTATTGATTTAGTATTTGTGATACCAGAGTTTGAGATTTATCTAGACATAACTCCAAAAACATCCCAAAAATTATTTCAAGATAACAACTTGTGATGCTAAAGAGTGATAAATAAATAATGGATTAAGACCCCTAAGGCTACCTACACCAATTTTCCAAAGAAACTGGCAAGAATTGATTTCAAAGATGAGGTTGGAGACATAATTATATTATTGCATATGATCACTAGTAATCCTAATGCTAAGAGTTTCTAGGAGTAGATGTATCAGTATATTTAGGTTATTCATGAAAATAAACAATATATCCACTGGGCCTAGCTCATTAGTGACTCCTTCCACAAGCAATTGATAGAGATGTAAACCACATGAAATTTTTACATGACTTCCTACTTAGTATATATATTGGCCAAAGGGAGAGCTTTCCCAAGGTTCAACATAATGGCTAGTGAAGCAAATAAAATGTATAACTATTATCCTAACTTCACATTGGAGGCCAATAGAAAACACTTTATGAGGGTTAATGTTTCATTCATATATTGAATTATAATAATATTTGACAAAGATCTTGAGAGAAAGGTATTCTCTAATGTAGCTACTACATAAATCATCCAGTGGAGTTCCTACTTCATTCATTTCCACACCTAATCCTACATCAAGGTATGCAGATTAAGTGGCCACCCTTACACACCCAAGATATGTGAGTGACATTGGGCATTGATGGAGTAGGTGAGACAACTTATTGAGATTCACAAGTTACTATCTAGTAAACACAAATTAGGAATTCATTTCCCAATCAATATAGGTAGATATACATGCCCTTTCTTACTCAAATCCAAGTGTGATGATGTAGAAATGACACATATGACCCTTAGGGATTTGGAGGTGAGACCATACTATGATGTTCATGATAACATCACCAACATAATAGGAATCTCCACATATTCCCATGTCCCATACTTTGAAGAATTTTGAGAATATTTGGATGATGAAGAGGAGGTTAGATTGAGGGACCATTCCAAGATAACCTTGGATCAGGTCAAAGATTTTGATTTAACATGAGTCCCCTATGACTTGGTACATGATGAGTACCTAGTGGGAAAGAAATACTAAAAATAAATCATTACTCAACCCATTATACTAGTAAGATGGTCTATCCTTGAGTCTTTTTCTCTTGTAGATACAAATGCACATGTGATCAGTAAAACACTCAATTGGCTCAAGAGTAAAGGGTATAAGTGACCAAGGATATAATAAGTATCATAGAGGAACTACTAAAACTTAAGGAACAAGGAATTACACCATCAGTGAAGGGTCCTAACAGTGAAATAATAGAGTAATTAGAGAGGTCCATGATCTCCCATAAGAAGAAGAAATCTAAGGCCAAGAAGGGGCAATCAAGTAGAGAGGGAGCAATAACAAACCAACCAATATTTATTTCATCTAAGGACACAACTATAATTAGAGGATCTATAACTTTAATCCATATCTCAGTGATAGTCATAACTCCTACAATGATTCATCCCCCACTTGTTTCTATTATTTCTATGGATATAATACCTCCTCCTCTTGTCTCCACTCCTCCTTCACCCCAAGTGACTCCATCCTCCATTCCCATAAATTTACCCACAATAATATGTCCATTACAACTAGTAAAAATAGGTCAAGTGGACACTTAGGGTCCCCCTTTAGTGAATAATCAAGTTTCCATTCCACTTTCCCTTCCCACAATTCCTTCCATTCCATTTAAAATTCCCTTCATTCCATCCCTATTGATTTCAAACACTACTCAATAGTATATAGCCATAGACTCAATCATTTTAAATTTAATTCCACTAGCCATCCCAACTCTTGGGATAAGTACTACTCCATTTTCATCCCCCTTTATCTTTCCTACTTTACCACCCATGAGTGGCCCTACCACTTTAATTGACTCATTTGATCCTTTGGCCTCAACACTTCCATTAGTCCCCAAGTTATGAATCCTTGTGTCTACTTCCCCATTAATATCACTTTTATCTCCTACTCCCCCAATAGAGACATCTTTCTCCATTGTCCATACCTCTTCCATAGTAACCCAAACCCCTTTAGTGGAGAGAGAGGGGAGAAACAAGTCTTTGATGAAAATGTGGACCTCTAGACCATAAATGAGGAATAAATTATATAGACATCTACCATGTAATCAACAATAATATCAACATAGGATTCAACACTTGTCACCATGCCTACCAGTACAATAAATTCAGGTATAGATTCTCAAGTGTCATTGTCTACATAGAAATATGCTACACCTACTTGGTTATCACAAACATTGGGGAAGAAACAAAAGCAAATGGTATCCCCTAGTACATTAGATTTTGGTCTTTCAAATACATGAAAGAAATAAAAGACTACTCCCTGAACCTTCTTAAGAATATTGTGTGACACAATATGGGAAATATATGTAGATATTTTAGTTCCCCCACTAGATAAACAAAAAGAAGATCTAGTGTTGGACGACTATCAGGTATCAAAAGTTCACCTTGGATGTCTTATGAGGGAGGGGTTGAAACATGATGTTCAATCCAGCATCAACTCCCTATTTGAGAAAATGGATAGTGACAAGGTCACTAAGGATGAGTTAAAAAACAAGGTTGAAAAACTTATCTATATTGAATAAATTCATAGAGCCCACTATTCAATCAACTTAACCTAAAATAGCACAACTAGTCACCTAGATCATAGATTAGGCAACACTCAATGTGGTGATGGAAATTGCTAGCATGGGAAGGGCCACCAAGGAATGGTCAGAAGAGCTCATCTCCAAAGGTGAAAAAATTATTGATATGATAATGGATCACTATTAAGTTTTGAGAGAGAGAAGGGTTACCCTAAGAAAACTGGTAAACAAATATGAGGGAGAGGTAGAAAGCTTGAATCATTTCTATCCCAAATTGATATCTATGGAATTGATTGATATGAACTTCTTCCTTGTAAAAAAGATACTAAAAAATGATGGAAATCAAGAGAAATTACACATAACATCTCAATTTTGGATAAAAATACTTACAAAGATTGCTCATAAGGCTAAAGTTACACATGACAAGGCCATCAACATGCTATATGACATGGAATATTTATTAAATAAATTGTCATGTAGACCAATAGATTATGAATATAATCTCCTTTTAGTAGAGAAAATACAAAATAAATTCAAGGAAGTGATAAAAATAATCTGCACAAGACACAATCTTTACCTTGAGCTCTATCCACTATTATATCAAGTATCATAACACATTGGATAATATTGGTAAAGAGATTCAAACATATAGAGATTTAAGAAGGAATTTTTTTTGATACAGTAACATATTGTAAGATCACCAACCTCTACTCTTTTGGCCTAGATGAGAATAGAATCCAAGATATCTTCAAGGCTTTTGATGCATATGTTGAGAAATTATAGGCTGAAAAGGATTAAGAATCAGGAGAAGTGTTAAAAATAGATTAATTATTTCTATTAAAAACATTCTCATATATTATATTTTCATTATTGTAAAAAATTTTAAAATTACAAAAACATAGATTATAAATTGCAACTATCTTTTTGATAGCTCTTTTTTAGCAAAATCCATGTGTATTTTACACTTTATATTTTGATAATTTGGAAATTATAAAAGTCAGACTTGAAAATTACACTTTTCATTTTGACAAGTTTTAATTGCTTAAGTTGTAAAAAAGCATATTGGAAATTACAATTCTAGTTTTGAAAAAGTGGTATGACTTGAAAGTTGTAAAAGTCTCACTTGAAAATTACAGATTAGGATTTTGAAAAAAAGTAACTTAAGTTATATTTTATTCTAAAAATTAGTTTCACTTTGGCACCTCATTTTCATGAAGATCCATTATAGCTCTTTGGATGACCATAAGGAGACCAAGGGCATTGTATGAAGTTTTGCAAAGTTCTTTGGATGCCATACCCACTGAAGATCATGCCCATCTCTTGCATGATCATTTTACAACTAGTTCACCATGCCTTGGATGCCATAACTACTACTTATCATGCCTCTTTCCATGGAGTTTCCATATTTTCATGCTCTTCCATTAGGCATTGCAATTTCTATTAACTACATCTCATTTATGAGATATTTTGTATAAATATGGGCAAGATGGTGTATCCCATCTTATATTTTTGTTATTATATTTAATATTCTAAATTTTGAATATATTTTTTACATGTTGTAATCTAGAGAATGAGAAATAAATGAAGATTTGCCTTTCTTGTCTGAGAAATCTCTGTGTATGCAAAGTTATTTGAATATTTATGGATATTTTAATTCTTATTTTTAGTCACAAAATTTAATTTGTGGTATTTTATACCCTTTTAGAAGGTTTTTTTGATTAAAATAAAACAATATTGTCCCTTTTATGAAAAATAAAAAATATTACCTTTGATTTCTCATTTACATTAGTTTGTGCTCCTAAAAATTTCAATATATTTTTCTGTTTTGTTGTGTTCATTCAAGCAAGCATTAAATTCCACTATAAAACATTAGGTACAATTACCATTTTCATTTTTTCAAATTTTTATTCTCAAAATCTTTTTCCCAATCAAACCCTAGTTTAGGAGCAAAAAAAACTAAAAGAATAGAATTTATATAAAGTAGGTAATTTATGAGTTTTATCAAGTTTATTTAAAGGAATACAACCTTCTCTAGAGGTTTAACTTAATTTACCAAGGTCCTACAGCTTAGAGGTGTTCCCATCGTATCATTAGATTTTGGCATAATGAGCTATTACACCAATAAATGGGTGCAAAATCTATGTGATAATATTTTTTGGCATGCCCAATGGGACCCTAAAATTACAAAAAGATTGGTTTTATTCTTAGTGAGCATTTTATGATCATTGTAAAAATTTCAAAAGCACCTAGAGACTCTAATGGCCTATGGATTCAAAATTTCAAGGTTTACATATGCCAAGAAAATAAACAAGATCATATACTAAAGGTAATGTTGTCACCAAATCTCGTACCCTAGAAGAGGGTGTTAAAGCCTTTTCTATATTTGGGAAACATGGTAACACTTCTAGGTATGTGGGTGTACCTATAGTGGAAGTGAGCCTCTATATTTAAGGTCTAATTCCCTGAATGTATCTTGAAATGCTTTCACCTATGCTAACTAATTATTTATGGGGAAAAGAGTTATAAATTACATGAAATGAACATATTCTATGGGGTGATAAACCAATATGTTTTATATATGACCATCATACTTTCCTATACAAACTAACTTTCAAGTCTTATGGATTATAACATGAGTATTTCAATATAGAGGTGTGATGTGTGAAGAAACATAAGGAAAATGAACTAGAAGGCATATTTCACACTCTAAGGACAATCATACACTTAAAATAGACCTAACACACTTGAATACACTCTACATGACCTGTTAGAATATGAATTCTTGCACAAACATGAAAGGATAAGGGAAGAAAGGATAAAGAGTTATCACTTTGCATCACCATACATCACTTAAACACTTATAAAATTGTTCAAGAACTCAAAAAAATATTTGAATTATTGTTAAAAGGAAAAATATGACATCATTCTAGTAGGGCTTCACCATACATGGAGTGGAATTATATTACAAAGGCCAAAATGGTAACTACTTATAACATTTGAAAGATAAGATGGAAAAGAGAAGTCCAAAGGTCACTTGGACACTTGTCATACTGAGAGGATGAGTTAAAGGTGAATAATAATGAAGTAAGAAATAAACCATGCAAGTTATGATAAGACAAATGGCTCTTTAAACTATGCATCTCATGAAATGTGGCATGGGAGTTCTCATTATGCAAAAGAAAATTGCTTTCATCATTCACCCCTTTTGGAATGTCCAAGAACTAACTATGGTTATATATCATGATTGAAATAATTGGTAGAGGTTATATACATTATTTTCCATGCATTAGCTACATTCCTAATCATCTGGATTCCTCTAAAAGTGAGCCATCATTGCCTGCAATTAAAAAATTCCTTTTTCAATCACCCTTCACACTTATCCTCAAAATTGGGTTTATTTTTTCATGAAAATCCACACAATAGGATGAATTTCACTTTTCAATAATCTCCATGGCCTTATACTACTTAGGTATACCTTAAAAGGCCATCTACTTGAAGTTCTCACCCTTCTCACTATCTTGTTCGCTTTGCCAATTTTGAATAGTTGAGATGAAACAATGGTAGGAACACTTAGGAGTTTTTATGAATTATTAAATTGTCATAATGAGCTATAATAAGTCTCAATATCTCTCCTAAAGTTGATTTCATCTCTTGAAACCTCTTGGAACTTTCACAATGCATAAAATAGTCATATAAACTAATTTTTTACCCTATTTGTATAGATAGGGGATGCCTCAAGTAGATTTAAATGGTATATAGAGAGTCCCCTACAAGGTTAAGACACTTTAATTCTCATTTTGGTCCATTAGGATAGTTCTTTTCCTTCATTTCCTTCATCGGGTCCTTATTCAGGGTTTGCAAGGGGTTTAGACCATTTCTACTCTTAAGTTTTGTTCATGAATATGTGATGGTATACTTTCAAAAAAATTACACAAGAGAAATTTTTATTACCCCTATCAACCTCAATAAACTCCTTATATCTCCATGCATAATCTTAGAGAAGATGTGAGCACTCAAAATTGCCCTATCGAGCTTGATTCCTCATTTTGTGTAGGTCTAAGTTTGTCTTTGAGATAAAAGTGGATTTATTGGGTGTTTCCATACATTAAAAAAACTTTAAAACCTATTTTATTTATCCATAAACATGTTATAATAATCTATAATTCCTACCATAAGGCTAGAAGTAACATTGACCTCCCATTTGGTCTTTAGGCCTAAACATGCCTCATAGGCCTATTTACAACTTTGGGGGTCTAGACCAAATTATTGATGTTATCACTTATATTTAAGGTTTATCATGTTTTCCTAGGTGTGATTCAACTTCCCACACCTATTTTCAAGGTCTTATCAGCCCATAGCTCATCCCCTTATCTCCCTTTCTCAAAACTATAGGGTTTACACTTAAGGGAAGTACCTTCTATCTAAGACCAAATAGAGGGTACTTCCCCTATTATCTTAGATAAATTGATTATTTTGAGATCTTATCCAAGTCACATATATTATTTTTACAATATTTTTTCTCTTGTTTAGGCTATTTGAATCTCTAACTTTCTCAAAACCCAAGATAGACCCCTAAAAGATAGACTGTGTGCAGGATGTTACCATGTGGAATATTGACTGTGTTACTTGGGTCTTTCTCTTTATGATTTTCACATGTTAATAGCCTATTTAAATTTATTACATAATTTTTCATGTGATTAAAACACATTTATCATCTCAAACCCTTCCAACACTTCTCATTACATACCTCTCCATTGGAATGTCTTGAACTGTAGACTGTATCCCTGTTTGGGAGGGGCCCTGTAGGTGGTATTTTAGAATTGGACATATAATATAGTGTTCCAAGACCTAATTTAAACCTTTCAAGATTATTTGGAAATTATTTGTATCTATTTTCTTCATGTTCATGCTATATCCACACCAAGAGCACTACTTTTTGCTTATTGTCTATAATAGTCAACTATAATTGACTTTTTGAGGTAAAAGGGCCTATAGGTAGCCATCAACTTTTGAAAGCTATGTCACATAATATTTTGAAATAATTTGGGTCATCTGGAGTCATATTTCATCAACAAAAATCAGTATCTCCATTTTCAATCTCCTCATCATGAATGATATAGAAGATGGCTCTTAGATGTAGGTGAGTAATTTCAAGGAGCAAACACTTGTAGGTGTGAATTAGACTTGAAACACCACATATTATTTTATCTTTATGGTATTTTAGATCATAAATTCTCATTTAAAATAATTATAACCATTCAATCATGAAAACATATTTTAGTATTGGAACCTTGGGTGAAGAGTCTAGTTGGAGCTCAAATTATATAGATGATAATGTCTAAACTCAATGGACAAATGGGCATATTAGAGCTTTCCAAAAACTAACTTATACTAATCATCTACCCTCCACATATTTTATATATCTTCTCCTATGTGGAGGATAATTTTTTTTATCATGTATATGCTTCAAATCTCTTGACAACCTTGTCATATGATCTCTATACAATGGCTAGGTGTTCTATTTTCACATTTTAGGAATTTGATCCTTGAATCTATAGTCATTAATTTTGAAAGTGATTTCCAATATTACTTACCAACATATAATTTTAAATATGCATGATTTTATTTATAAAACACACTAAACTTTAAGAAAGGTTTCACCATGTCAAAATCCTCCATTGAGAGTTCTCAACTCCCTATGGTGTCACATGTAGGTGGACCTTTGCATGTATGCAAGCATTGGATGAAATTATCAGTGTTTCCAAGGAATATGAATTCATATAAAATTTATATTCCCTCAAATTATTCAAATTAAATATTATTATGTTTTAGATCTTGAGACAAGTTTTTACACTCCATTTCAATGTTGAACCCTTCTGTAGGCACCTATAGGTGCATATCTATGGTGACAGTGTGTGAATGTTGCACATGGATGCAATAGTAAATTTATTGTGTAAATTAGAGGAGATTAATTTAATTTTACATGTTTAAATGATATTTATCAAAATCTTCAATCTCTTTGCACTCCATGAACATGTTAAAGACTCTGACATAGTTTACTCAGTTGACTATAAATGATAGTCATGAGACAAATTGAGTATGTATTACTAGATGACTGCAATTCCAAGAATATTTATTTAGAGAATGAGTTTGAAAAGGGAGGGAATCAATATAAATTTTGAGACATGAGACTGAACCTCTCACCACCATCTAAATCATTATCAAGGAATGAAGATTCTATAGATAGTAGAAATCTGCCTATCATCCAAATGAGACCAACTTGCAAACCTGAGATGATTGGCTTATCAAAACACATTTAAATATGAAAACAATCATGGGGAAAATTAGGTGAAGATGTCCATGTCCTTTATATTCAATTCTAATATCTGGATTATATGAAATCATCCAAACAAGAGCAAAACCTATAGGGTATGGGCAATAATGAGTAGAAAAAAATAGTCAACTTGTTAGAGATGATTCATAAATAAAAATTGACCAATAATTGAAATATTTTTATGAAAATTAATATCTCTAAGTGTAATATCATCCCAAAATGAATTTGACCTAAAACTTCTCCAACTCGTCATACCAAGCATAAACTTGCTGACTAGTTATACATGTTTGGAAGGGCAAAGAAGGAACAAAATAGTTTTATCTCAAATTTAGAACTTCAAAATCATGTCAATAATGGAAATGGGTTTGATAAATATGAAGATACATTACATGACCTTCTCCCATGTGTCACTCTCTCTCATGGGTGGTAGAAGTTTGAAACTCCTTCTTTTGTAGTTACTTTCTTGATTTTTAGTTAAGAAACCTATAAGATTCAGATGGAATGACATTTCCAACATGGATTCTGACACCTTGGACATTTGGAAGAAAAATAGGACACTTGGACACCTTGAAAACCATGCCACTTTCATATAAGACCCCAAAATGACCCCTAAGTGACTCAAGTTGACATAATACCTAATAAAACCATGATCAAGGCTAAAGTAGCATTAAATTACATAAAATAGATTATAACACAACCTATGACAAAATATTAGACCCTTATATATGTTTTTATATCGAGGGTTGACCCATTTTGACTTGTGGTCAAAATGGTCAACATCTTGGTGATTTCTCAAGGGTTGCATGCTTGCTATGCCAAGACCAATTTTCTAATCCTATTCATTGGGAAATGGATTCACTTATACATAGGTTTAACACACACTTTTATTTTGACAAAACACAAATCTAAACAAACATATGTTCAACTAGAACATTTAAGGAACACAACACACATAACTAAAAAAAATGACTCAAACATAAAATAACTTGAAAGAAACACTCCCTCCTGGATCAAATGGGAAGCTTGAAAAATTTCTTGCTTCATGACATGAAGGATTGAATGAGACATGTATCCTTTTTACCCTTAGCATTGATGTCTCCATCTTCTTCATGGTGTTTACCAACTTGATTGGCATGATGTTTAATGAGAACTAAGCAACTTCAACCAAGTTAGCTATGGAATTGAACTATCTAAACAACCTCAAATTTATCATATGTCTCCTCAACTATGATCTCCAATGGTGATTCAATAAGACATACCTTATTGATTTCCATGGTACTCTCAATGAGGTTGGGTTTTTTTTTAGCTGCAAGTTCTTCAAGCTCATCAAGGATCTCTCCATATTCTAACCTATCTTGGTCATTTTCCTCCATGGAAGAATCTTTCTTCACACTTGAACCTCAACTTGGAAAAGATCTTAAGCTCTTGAAAGAGCTTCATTTGTAGTTGCCAATCATCTTTGTCCTCCTTGTCATCTAGAACCACTACCTCTTTAATCTTCTCTTCTTGATCTATGAAGTCATCAAGATGGTGTTATTAATGCTCCAATTCATCTTATGGTTATTAAAAATTAGATATAGTTGTTGATTCATCTGTAAGAAATATGTATTTTATCTTAGTTTCATGAAAATATCTTAGGATTTCAACTTCTTGATAAGTGATTTGACCTTCATCCTTGATAGTACACTGATATTCATGCTTGAGATGATCATAAACAACTTTGTGATCAGATATATTCTTCAAATACCTCCCTCTTCAAGTCTTGGCCACATTCCTCTTGGACAGATATAGAAGAGTCTTAAATATGTTTATTTTAATCTAAGATGGTAGGATTATCCTTTTTTTCACCAAGGGAGTCCTTATGGTGATTTATTCCTCATAGTCACTCATGGCATATTCTTGGTTAGTCATGGCTTGGGCTCTTTCCTCTTCACTTACTTCTCTCAAGATGGGCTCTTCTTCAAGAAGGGGCGAGGTGGAAGGTTGATGGATGGGCTCATTTGAAGGTGGTAGAATGTGAGATTTATTAGAAGGTTTATGAACTGGAGATGGAGTGTGAGGAGAAGGCTTGCGAGAGGATTTAGGAAAGAGAAAAGCACTAGTAAAATCATAGGGAAGTGACTTCTTGGGCTGATTAGAAGGATAAACATTTACATAAGCTAGAGATGCATCTTGACAATAGTCTCCTTGAGTTTATTTAACAACAACATGTTCATTTTTGAGTTATTTATCCTCCCACATACTTAGCCTATCTATTGAGTATTGAAAGCACTTCTTTGCCAAGTCCATTTGTTCTTTGATCTCCCATTGAGTTCCTTCTAGCTCTTCAAACATACATAACTTCTGCATATAACTTTGGGTAGCATCTCTTAAACATTCCATGAGATGATTAGGGAGCACATCATACTCATCATACCATGTTATCATTTCATCTTCATTAACTAGTAACTATGGTATGGATGGTAACAAAGACTTGATATAAGATGGAAAAATGAAGGAGGAGGTGGGTAATGATGGGGATCAAGACCAACTTCATTTTATTGTATTCAAATCTCTAAGAAATAAATTCTTGAATTTTGATATCTTGATCTAGAATCCATATAAAAATCTTGTTTCTCATGACAAGACTCATAGGAGTACTCTTGAGGTTCACAGGCATCATGATATGGTTGACAGGGATCATATTGGGACTGATAGGGATGCATTTATTGATAAGTATCTTGGTATCCTTCCTCATATGGTTGTATAATAATATGGTATATATATGGGGGAAATGGAAGACTATACAGATGCCATGGCTCATAGGATTCATAGCAATTTTGATAGGATTGTTGAGGTGTAAAATGTGGTTCATAGCACAACTGATAAGGAAGATCATGGTAGGAGTACTTACCATAGATATTCATATTAACCTCATGTGTTAGATTCAATTAAAAAATTGATCAAAATATTTAATGATATATACTTGGGCTGCTTAAAACTAGAAGTTATCATTTAAAGTCACCACTGGTGCTAGGTTGCTTGCTTCCAAAAGCTGATAGAGGAAAGACACACCAAAAATAGTCCCACTCTCTTGGACTTTAGTCCCACGAAGCGTGCAAAAACTATTTTAACCAAATCTCTCACCTTAGAAGAGGGTGTTCAATCCTTTTCCATATTTGGGAAACATGGGAACACTTCCAGGTATGTGGGTGTACCTATAGTGGAAGTGAGCCTCTAGATTTAAGGGCTAACTCTCTAAATGTGTCTTGAAATGCCTTTATCTATGATAACTAGTTATTTAGGGGGTGATACGCCAAGATGTTTTCCATATGACCATCATACTTTCCTATACTAAGAAACAAGGCATACTTTCCTATGGATTTTAACATGAGTATTTCAATATAGAGGTGTGATGTGTGAAGCAACAAAAGACAAATAAACCAAAGGGAAGATTTCACACTCCAAGGATAGTCATACATGCGAAAGATACCTAACACACTTGACTCTACTCTAAATGACTTGTTAGAATATGAACTCTTGCATAAACATGAAAGGATAAGGGAAGAAAGGATACCGAGTTATCATTTTTCATCACCATAAATCACTTACACACTTAAAAAATTGTTTAAGAACTCAAAACTAGATTTTCATTAATGTTAAAAGATAAAATATGACATCATTCTAGCAAGGCTTCACCATACATGGAGTGGCGTTAGATTACAAAGGCCAAAATGGTAGCTACTCATATAATTTGAGAGAGAAGTGGGAAAAGAGAAGTTCAAATGTCACTTGGACACTTGTCATGCTGAGAGGAGTTACATGTGCAAAAGAATAAAGTAGGAGATATACCATGCAAGGTCTGATAAGACAAATGGCTCTCCAAACTATCCAACTCATGAAATGTAGTATGAGAGTTCTCATTTAGTACAAGGAAAATTACTTCATCATTCACCCCTTTTGGAACATCAAAAAATTTAATAGGGTTATATATCATGATTACACTGAGGGGGAGGTTTTATAGACATGATCTTCGATGCATTGGATATATTCCTATTCCTCTAAAAGTGAGCCATGACTACTTATAGTCAAAGAAACTCCTTTTTTAGTCACCCTTCACACTTGTCCTCAAAATTGGCTTCAATTTTCCATGAAAATCCATACAAGAGGGTGAATTTCACTTTTTAAGACTCTCCATGGCTTTAGACTACTTAGGTAGATCATAAAAGGCCATCCACTTAAAGTTCTCACCCTTCTCACTATCTTGCTCACTTTGCCAGTTTTGATTGGCTGAGATGAAGCTGCTAGTAGTAACACATAGGAGTTTTTATGAAGCATGAAATGGTCATAGTGAGATGTAAAAAATATTAATGTCTCTTATAAAGTTGATTTCATCTCTTGAAACCTTTTAGAACCTACACAATACACAAAATAGTCTTAAGAAATAATTCCATACCCTATTCATACAGATAATGAATGCCTAAAATAAATGGAAAGGGTATATGAATATTACCCTACAAGGTTAAGACAATTTCATTCCCATTATGGTCCATTAGGATAGCCCTTTTCCTTCATTTCCTTCATTGGGTCCTTATTCAAGGTTTATAAGGGTTTTAGACCATTTCTACTCTTAAGCTTTGTTCATGAATATGTGAGATTAGAAATGAAAAAAAATTCCACAAGATAAATTTTCATGAACCCTATAAACCTCCCTAAACTCATTAGATATCCATTCAGAACCTCAGAGAAGATGTGAACACTCAAAATCACCCTATCGAGCTCGATTCCTTAGTTTACATAGGTTTGGGTTTGTCTTTAAGACAAAATTGGCTTCATTTGAGGTTTCATTTCATTAAAAAAGTTTTAAAACCTCTTTTATTCCTCCACTAACATGTTATAATAGGTTATAATTCCTACCTTAAGTCTAAAAGTAACATTGACCTCCCATTTGGTCTTTAGGCCTAAACATGCCTAATAAGCCTGTCTGCAACTTTGAGGGTCTAGACCACCCTGTTGAGATTATCACTTATATGAAATGTTTATCATGTTTTTATAGGTTTTATTTAAATTTCCACATCTATTTTCAAGGTTTGATCATCCCCTAGTTCATCCCATTTTCTCCCTTTCTCAAAACTATAGGGTTTATACTCAAGGGAAGTACCCTCTATCTAAGGCAAAATAAAGGGTACTTACCCTATTCTCTCAGACAAAATTATTATTTAAATATATTATCCAAGTAATATATATGATCTATACAATATTTTTACTCTTTTTCATGGCATTTGACCCTCTAACTTTCTCAAAATCTAAGACAAATCCCTAGAAGGTAGATTATGTGTAAGATTTTACCATGTGGACTATTGACTATGTTACTTTGGTATTTATCTAAATTATTTTCACATGTTAAGAGAATATTTAAATGTATTCCATAATTTTTTAAGTCCTTAAAACACATCTATCATCTCAAACCCTTCCAACACTTCTCATTGCATACCTCTCTATTGGATTGTCTTGAACTACAAACTATATCCCTATTTGGGAGGGGCCCTGTAGGTGGTATTGTATAATTGGATCTAGAATATATTGTTACAAGACCTTATTTAATCCTTAAAATATTTTTTGGTAATTATTTGGATCTATTTTCTTCATGTTATGTTATGTCCATACCGAGAGCATTATTTTTTACTCACTGTCTACAATAGTCAACTATAGTTGACTTTTTGAGGTAAAAGGGCCTATAGGCAACCATAACCTTTTGAAATTTTTGTCACATAATATTTTAAAATAATATGGGTCATATAAATTAATATTTTATCAACTAAACTAGTTATCTCCATGCTTAATCTCCTCATCATGAATAATATAGAATATAGCTCTTGGCTATAGGTGAGTAATTTCGAGGAGCAGACACCTATAGGTGTGAATTGGACTTGAAACACCACATATTAAATTATGATGATGTTATTTTAGATCATAAATTATCCTTTAAAATATTAAAAACCATTAAATAATGGAAACATATTTTAGTATTGCAACCTTAGGTGAAGAGTCTAGTTGGAGCTCGAATTCTGTAGATGATACTATTTGAACTCTGTGGACAAATGGGCATATTGGATCTCTTAAAAACTAACTTATATTGATAATATGACCTCCAAATATTGTATATATCTTCTCCTATGTGGAGTATACAATGTTTGATCATTTATATGCTTCAAATCTCTTGACAACCTTGTCATATGATCTCCATACAATGGCTAGGTGCTCTATTTTCACATTTTAGGGATTTGATCCCTGAATATATAGTCATTAATTTTGAAATCAATTTAAAATATTAATTACCAACCTAGAATTTAAAATATGCATGATTTATATCTACAACACACTAAACTTTAGGAAAGGTTTCACCATGTCAAAATCCTCCATTAAGAGTTCTCAACTCCTTGTGGTGTCACCTATAGGTGGACCTTTGTATGTATATAGGTAGTGGATGAAATGATTAATGTTTCCAAATAATATGAATTCATATCCAATTTATATCCCCTAAAATTATTTAAATTAAATATTATGATTTTTTAGAGCTTGAGACAAGATTCTACTCTCTATTTCAATGTTGAACCCTTTTGTAAGCACCTATAGGTGCATATCTATGGTGATTGTGTGTGAATGTTACACATGGATGCAATAGTAAATTTTTTATTGTGGAAATTAGAAGAGGTTAAATTAATTTTCCATGATTAAATGAGATTTATCAACATATTAAAAATCTTTGGACTTCATGAACATGTTAAAGACCCTGACATAGTTCACTCAGTTGACTGTAAATGATAGTCATGAGACAAATTGACTGTGTATCACTAGATGACTACAATTACATGAAGATTGATTTATAGAATGAGTTTGAAATGGGAGGTAATCAATATAACATTTGATAAATGAGACTAAACCTATCACCACCCTTTGAAGTCACTAGAAAGGCATGAAGATTCTGTAGATAGTGGAAACCTACCTGTCATCCAAATGAGACCAACTTGCAAAAATGAGATGATTAGCTTATAAAAACACCTTGAAACATGAAAAAAATCATGGGGAACATGATGTGAATATATACATGTCCTATGGAGTCAATTCTAGCAGTTGAATTGTATGGAATCATCCAAACAAGAGTAAAACCTATAGGGTATAGGAAATAACAAGCAAAAAACATAGTCAACTTGTTAGAGATGATTCATAAATAAAATTTAAAAAATAATTGAAGTATTGTTATGAAAATTAATCTCTCTAATTTTTCTATCACCCACCAAAGGCATTTGACCTAAAACTTCTCCAACTGGCCGTACCAAGCATAAACCTGCTGATTGGTTTTGCATGTCTAGAAGGGCTAAGAAGGAACAAAATGGGTTTAGCTAAAATTTGGAACTTAAATAGAATTTAAATAATGGAAATGGTTTTGAGGAAGATGAATAGATATTACATTACTTTATCCCATGTGTCACTCTCTCTCATGGCTTGTACAAGTTTGAAAATCCTTATTTTGTAGTTGCTTTCTTGATTTTCAGTTAGGAAACCGACAAGATTTAGATGGACTAACATTTATGACATGGAATATGACACCTTGGATGTTGAGAAGAAATATAGGACACTTGAACACCTTGAAAACCATGCCACTTCCATATGAGACCCCAAAATGACCTGTAAGTGACTCAAGTTGACATAAGACCTAATTAAACCATGATCAAGGCTAAAGTAGCATTAAATTACATAAAACAGACTATAACACACCATATGAAAAAATATTAGACCCATATATAAGTTTTTATATCAGGGGGTTGACCCATTTTGACTTGTGGTCAAAATGGTCAATAGGTAAGAGAGCTAATTTTTTAAAATTACCATTTCCATCTAAAAAGAGGTCAAAATTAGTTATACCTTGCCCTAAAGTATATCTTGAAATTTTATTTTCATCTCTTCCAAGTACTCCCATAAGTTTCTTACCTCCCATAATGGCTATAAATTTGAATTTCTTAGCTTTCAATAGAGATATCCCACTCCAGTTGGCCCAGCATGATGATGTACCTACCTCAACTTTAAAAAGCCTTTCATATTTTACTGGTGAAACTTACACCATTCTTATGGAATGCATACAAGATATTGCTAATATCTATTTAGTCCATAACATGGTATAAGATAATTTTGCCATCATGATCCTAGTCTCCTCTTTCAAAGGTAAAGCCTTACAGTGGTATCAAGGTCTTCCCGTTTGGGATGATTTAGGCACTGTACTATATACTCAATTTGAAGACAAGAGTGACCACCTTTCCATGGTTGAATAATTAATTGATATTCAATGGGCTCTTCATTAGTACATGATTGACTTCAATTTCTATTTCAAAATACATGAAATAGAATTCCATTATTATTCAAACTAACTCCAAATAATGCCTTCTTATATTACTTGAGAGCCTTGAATAGTGATATAGCTATTATGATTTAGTCAATGGGTGGAACTACGCTTCTTAATGCCTATGAAATTATAATAAGAGTAAAAAATTGTTTAATTCAAGTAGGGAAATTTTACCCAAGGCCACTAATGCCTCTATTTCCAGAGATACCTCTTATTTCACCACCTGTAATTGAGCACATTCCCACCATAAGTAAAGCATCACCTTTAACTCCCACACCTATAGATGATTTATATGAGGTTAAGTCACTACTCAAGAGTTTTGCCAATGAGTTAGTAGTAATGAAGAGGCTAAAATCCCAAAACTACAAGCCTTATCAATAAGCTAACCCAACATACCAACCTAATAGGTAGACATACCAAGGTAATTCACATATTCAAGGTCAAAATATGTAAGAAAAACTTCCAAACATCCATGCTCTACCTACACCAGTTGTTACCAAAGCAATTGTACATGTTCAAAACAACCTAGCTTAGGAGTATGAGTGGTGTTATCCTTTTTCTCAACCACATAACTAGAATTCTTGTCCTAATGGTGTTATTGGTCAATATTTTATGGTGCAAGGCATATTAAACATGCAAAGACAACAATAAGAATCCACTTCCCAACAAGAAGATACATAAGAACCTGGTTAAGGTGAGGCAACTCTTCTAAACTGGCAAGAGGATGACTTTTGTGGTGCAAATCAAGAAGAGGTATTTCTCAATGGTGGAGGTTCAGTGAAATCCAATACACATTAGAAGAAAATAGAAATAGAAAGTGAACAACCCCCTAGGGTGGAGTGAGCTACAACTTCCAAAGTTTTACAAGAACCTACAAAGAGAAACATAGTATAAAGGCCACCCTTTATACCTACAGTCCAACCCAAAGTAAAAGTGCTGACTCTGAGTCTTGTAAAAGAGGATGTAGCTCCTACAAAGGCACTAGAAAATTTTGGTAACATCCCTTTTAGTATTGTTTAGCAAATGAAGAAGACCAATTTGAATGTTACTATGTGGGAATTACTATCCATTCTAGTGAAAAGAGATTTTCTACAGGAAGTTTTGAAGAATTTCTAGATAACAGACAAGGTTCCAACCAAGGGACCTAATGCTGTAATTAACTTGTGTCAATCAAAAATTGATACTAAAATGAGCAAAAGTGGTAATCCTCCCCTTTCTATCTTTGAATTATAGTAGGGAAGCATACCTTTCATAATTACATGGTAGATTTAGGGGCTATCAATTTAGTGGTGCCTAAGAAAATAGCTGATGCCCTTGGTATAAAATATATACCTATCAATAAGGGTGTGGTTTAATTGGATGGGATTATTGTTTAGATAGTAAGAAAAATAAAAGGTCTAAATCTCCATATTCATGCTTGTCCAAGTTTGTCAATATCCCAAGATATATGTCATTCATTTACCCCCTTATTTTCCCATTTGTCTTTCACGAGACTTCATTACAAAAATGGGAGGATATCTATCTGTGGATTGGTCTCACATGTAGATTAGGATGAGATATAGAACTAGAGTAACAATAAGATCTGAGCCAATTAAAAAAGACCATATTGAGCCATATAATCCTATCCCCATGGAGATGAATTGTACATTTTAAGATCAAGAAGAAGAGAAGGATAATGAATTTGTAACCCCTATAAAAGAGATTTCAGACACTCATTTGGATGAATGGGGATCGACCCTTCAATTTGATCCTTATAAATATGTACATGAAATAGGTTTGGGAACATATTGCATTCATGGAAATAATACAATTATCCCAAATCTAGTAAAACCAGCTAAAGATATTCAAGGGATGTGACAATTATTATTTGATGGTTCAAGAAGCAAGAATGGTGTAGGTGTATGTATTATATTAATCTCTCCATAGAAGGAGATTTATTTCTATTGTTTTAAACTTTAGTTTAGCTGCATAAGCAATATAATTGAATACAAATAATTGATTTGAGTTCTACTATTAACTAAGGAGAGAGGGATAAAATCCCAATAGATATTTGGTGATAGTGAGTTGATTATTAACCAAGTGAGATACAAAATTATAAATAAGAAGAATTTGATAAAATATTACAAATATAGGGTTTGGGACCTATTAGAAGACTTTACTAATCTAAACATTCAAGCAGTACCAAGAACACATAATAAAGATGCTGATCATATGGCCTTGGTAGGCTCCCAATATAACCTACCTAAATAAATAAATAATAAAAAAACCAAACATGTAAGGTTGATAGTAAGGCCATCTATTCTTGATAATGCAACTAATTGGCAAGTCTTCGATAGTGATTGATAAATTGTCAACTTTCTTAGAGAAGAAGCTAAATCTCTGATAAGAACCAATCATGACTCCAAGATCAATATGGAGATTAGATCATCTAGTTGAATATGAATAAACTACCTATGGGTCTAGTTACTCTAGAGAATATATTAAATTAAAATGATGAAATAAAAGGTGAAAATAAGGAAATCATGATGAATGAAGAAGACTGTGAGCCAATGGTCATTTTAGAAAGAAAATCACTGAAGATAGAAAAGGTATGCAATGATTCTAAAAAAAATATTTTATTGAGTTGTGTCAAGAATTTGATGATAAATTTTCTTGGAGTTATCATGATCTAAGGGGGTTTGATCCTATATTATCCCAATATACAATAGAGCTTGAGCCAAATACCAATTATGTTAAACAAAATCAGAGACTGATTAATCCAAAGATAGAGCCCTTGATGAAGAGTGAGATATCTAAACTAATAGAGGATAACATCATCTTCCATATCAATCACTCATCTTGGGTTACTAATTTGGTCCTTGTAATAAATAAGAATGGTTAAATTAGGCTTTGTGAAGATTTTATAGATCTGAACAAAGCATCTCTAAAGTATCATTATCCCCTTCCCCCTATGGAATCAATTTTGCAAGCTATATTCAGATATAAAAGGTTTTATCTTCTAGATGGTTATTATAGCTATAACCAAATCCTAATGCAAGAATAAAACCAATTCAAGACTTATTTTACCACAAAATGGGGTATGTATACATATATAAAGATGTCATTCAGTTTGATAAATACTAGTACAAAATTTTAGAGAGCCATGGATATGGATTTCAAAGGTTTGATAAATGAGATGATCCTAGTATACTTGGATGACATCATTATCTACTCAAAGCATGCTGATGCACACCTAAATCACCTTAAGAATATTTTTGAAAGGTGTAGAGAATTTGGGGTTTCCCTCAATCCCAAGAAGTGCATTTTCATTGTTCATGAAGGGAAACTACTAGGGCACATTATTTCAAAGGAAGGTATTGAAATATACCCAAAGAGAATTAATGCTATATATTAATTAGCACTACCAAGCCATAAGAAGATATTTTAGAGTTTTCTTAGAAAAATCAATTTTGTAAGAAGATTTGTTCCAAATTTTTTATCTATGGAAAAACCCCTCATTACAATACTCAAGAAGGGTATCATTTTTAGATTGACACAAGAAGGAAAAGATAGCTTCAAAGTCATCAAGAAGGCTATTTCTCAAGATCCTATCCTAGTCAACTCCAACTATGAGAAAGATTTCATTCTCTATGCTTTTGGAAGGGAAGGCAACATCTCAACTATCCGAACTCAGTAGAATCAAGAACAAATGGAACAACCAATATATTTATTCAATCAATCCTTGAAGGATTATGAAGAATTTTATAGTTTCATAGAGAATAAATTATATAATATTATTAAATATCTCAAAAATTTTAGGTATATGCTCTCTAAAAATAAAATTCATCTAATGGTAAGTCACCAAAGTGTTAAATAGTTCCTGTTGAGCTAAGAGATAAATGAAAAAAGAGCAAGATGGATCACAATGGTCATGCAATATGACATGGACATCAAAATCAAAATGCTTATAAGATGGAAGGGATTATGTGAAAAATTGTCTTATGATATCAAAACTACTGAGGAAATATCTAAAATAGTATATGCTTAAAGTGCACCTCAAATAGCCAATCCTCCTTTTTTCGACAGCTAGATCCATAACATGACCATTTTCCTACAAATTGGTGAGTATCTATATGAATTTTAGTAGTCCAAGAAAAGGTATTTTAGACTCCAATCCATTCCCTATGTTCTTATTTATGGAATATTATTTAAGAAAGATATGAATGGAGTCATGCTAAGATGTATTGAGCACAATATAGTCCCTAAAATGATCAAAGAATTTCATGATGGCCCATTGGGTGGACATTTCTCTATAAGAGCCACGACCATAAAAATAATTAGAGGGGGATATTATTGGCTTGACTTATTCAAATATGCCCACCAATGGGTAAGGAACTATGATAAGTGTGCTTAATTCATAGGTAAACAAAGGTTAGCAACTTTCCCTCTTAGACCAATTCAAGTAGACCAACCATTTTCTCAATGGGGATTGGATTTCATTGGTATGATCAATCCACCATTAAGTGTAGGCCATAAATGGGTCCTTATAGCAATGGACTATTTCACATGATGGACTAAAATAGTTTCACTAGAAGATGCCATAGAGGTATCTATCCTATAATTCATGGATGACATAGTCTCAAGGTTTGGTATTCCTCACACCATTATCTCAGACAATGCAAAAGCCTTTGTTGGAAATAAAGTGAGTGAATGGGATGTAAATAAAAATGTGTACCTAAGTACTTATTCTAATTACTACCTATAGGGTAATGGTTTGGTTGAGTCTATCGACAAAAACCTCATAAGAATTATCAAAATAAAAATGGAGGATAACCAAAGGATGTGGCATAAAAAGTTAAAATTAATAATATGGGATGATAGGATCACCCCTAAGAGATCCATTGGTAATTCCCCATTTATGTTGGTATATAGAAGGGAACCCTGAGTCCCACTATCAATTGAGTTATCATATCTAGAGCTCAATCACCAATTGGAGTTGATTGACAATAATGAAATGATAGTAATATTGGATAAACTCATAGAATTAACAAAAAACATAAAGTAATCAATGAAAGTTTTGGAAGAAAATTGAGCTCAAACAAAGAGGAATTTTGAAAAAAGGCATCTAAAAGGAGCTTTAATTAAGGAGATATGGTTTGCAAATGGGATAAAGATAAGGTTAAACTAGGAAAGCACACCAAGTTTGATGTAATATGGAATGGTCCATATATTGTAACTCAGTATAAATGAACTAATGCATTTCAACTATCTAAGCTTGATGGATTAGAATTGTCTATCTTAGTCAATGGATATAACTCAAATCTTGATTTTGAGGTTGCAATTTGTTCCAAAAAATATTTTTTTATATAATAAGGTTAGTTATGATTTTCAAAATAAGTGCTTTCACATAAGTCAACTCATTAGGGATTTTTATTTCCTTAGTTTGTTCTATTTTTCCCTACTTTATTCTTGTTTAAGCAAATCCTAGTTTTGTTCTTCACTATTTAATAGGTGTTAAGCTTAAAATGAATCCACACCCAATGAACTAGAGGGATATTGGAAGGAAACTGATTAGTAGGAAATCATCCCATAGAGGTCACCAAAAATGTTGATATTTTTGCCCCAAAATATCAAGTACCCTAAGGGAGACACCCTATTTTATTGGAAAAATACCTTGAGTTGACATAAAGTACACATTTATTTTGTATTATAGAATCTGGAACTCTATCTATAATTTACAATTTGTAAAATTTCAAATTGCTTCCCAAGCTCCAAATCTTGCAAAGCATTAGTTGGTGGAATCTAGAGATCTAACTGTAATTTGCAATTTGAAAAATTATAAATTATAGCTAGACCTCTAGATCCCGTAATGCACTAACCAGTGAAATTGGAAACCTACTTACAAATTACAATTTGTAAAATTATAAATTGCAAGTGGAGTTTCAGTTCTCATAAACCAAACACCTTGTGGAATCTATAGCTCAAAATACAATTTATAGTTTTACAAAATTACAAATTAAAGGTAGAATTATACTTCTCATGACACACTCTATCTAGAATCTAGAACTTGAAGAACAATTTTTAATTTGAAAAATTGAAAATTGTAATCTAGGTTCCCTTTCTTACCAACAACTTAGCCATGGAATCTAAAACTCCAAGTGCAATTTGTAATTTTTCAAAATTGTAAATTGTTCTTAGAGTTCTACCTTCCCATTTCTAAAGAGTTTAACCAATCTTTACCCAAGGAATCTGGAGGTCAACGTGCAATTTATAAAATTTAAAAATGGAAAATTACTTAAGGACTTTGAGATTTCACCAACTACCTCCATGAATGCATTAATTGTAGAGGGGCTATATAATGAAAATGGGGATTTTATTAATTCATTATTTAATTACTAATTCAAGTTTTAGAGCTCTGACAGTGACCTTGAACCATGACCTTATTGTTAGTGTTAGGTATGTGGAGCTAAAAGCTTCACCAAGGAGCATACACAAACAAGTTCGGGTCTACACAGACGCCGGCATCGGTCAGGAGCGACCGACGTCGGTCAGTTGTAGTTACAGAGGTGCCGACGTCGGCAGTATGGTCGGCCGGCGATGGTCACAGGCGAACAGGCAGGAACCGACGTCGGTTACCTGCGTGTCTAGAAAGCGATTTCCGAGGACAGAAGCGAGTGTTTGCATGATGAGTTTGAGTTGTAGACTCAAGCTCGCATCTCTATTGTTAGCAATATTATTTTTAGAGCCCTTGTTGAAGAGGCTTAACTGTTTGTTGTAAGAGCATGCTCAAGTTTCCTATTTCTATATGTAGGAGAGATCTTCTAAGCTATTGTATGAGAGTGTAATTGAGTATGAGTAGAACATTGTAAATGTTTGAAGGACAGTACTTGAGAGAGAGCTCTTGAGGAATAGAGATCTAGTGAGAGATCTTGTGTGCATCTGAGAGAGGTGTGGAAGAACAAAGTTCTTCATTTGTATTCCTATTGTAAAGAGTTTTAATACAAGTTTTCAGGGTGTTTTCTTGTATATCTTGTTCTGTGCTATTTATCATTTCAGTTACTTATCTATCTGATTTATTTCCGCATTCATTGCTTTCATAAGTGTAATCCATTGTTGGTTGATCCCCAACAGTTAGGTATCAGAGCTCAGGTTCACTAACAGGTGGTTCAGATCTGTGTAGTGTGTTCGGATTACAGGTTGCTCACAGGGATTTCTGTTTGAGTGGGAGAAGCAATGGCAGAGGAAAGTAAGTTGAGAATGGAAAAGTTTAATGGCAAGAACTATCAGCACTGGAGAATGCAGATAGAGGACTATCTGTATCAGAAGGATCTTTACTTACCGTTAGGTGGGATAGCAAAGAAGCCCAAGGACATGGAGGATGAAGAATGGGAAGTTCTTGACAGAAAGGCTCTTGGGTCTATAAGACTGAGTCTGGCCTCCACTGTGATATCTAATTTGTCACAGGCAAAAACTACGGTAGAGTTAATGACCACGTTAGCAAATTTGTATGAAAAACCCTCCGCTTCAAATAAGGTATATTTAATGAAGCAGTTATTTAATTTGCATATGCAAGAAGGTGGATCTGTTTCCAATCATCTGAATGATTTCCATGGTATTGTTAATCAGTTAAGTTCTGTGAATATTGTATTTGAAGATGAAATAAAGGCTCTTTTAATTTTATGTTCTTTGCCTGAAAGCTGGCATGGCTTGGTAATGGCAGTTTCTAATACTGCTTCTGCTTCGAATATTTTAAAAGTAGAGGATGTGGTTAGTGTTATTTTGAATGAGGAAATTCGCAGGAAAAGCACAGAAGAGACTTCTGGGACATCCGGGAACGCTTTAAATCTCGAGAGCAGAGGAAGGCAAAAAGAAAGGAGCAAGAGGAGATCAAGATCTAAGTCTAAGGGAAGAGGCAGATCCAAATCCAGGAATGGCAGAAGGCCACAATGCTGGAACTGTGGAAAGTTGGGGCACATAAGCAGAGATTGCTGGTCAAAGCCTAAGGAGGACAATCAGCATGAAGGAAAGGAAGAGACAAAGGTTGCAGGTATTGCACAGGATGCTCTTATTTTCTCTTTGCATAATAACATAGAATCTTGGGTATTAGATTCTGGTGCATCTTTCCATGCTACCCCTAACAGAGAATATTTCAGTGACTATGTCCATGGAGATTTTGGAATAGTGTACTTAGGGGATGATGAGCCTTGTAAGATTATTGGCAAAGGTAAAGTGCAGCTAAAGATGCAGAATGGCAACACATGGGTGTTGAGGGATGTGATGCATGTTCCTAGTTTGAAGAGAAATCTGATTTCTGTAGGTAAGCTAGGTGATGAGGGTTGTACAGTAACTCTCACAGCAGATTCTTGGAAAGTGACCAAGGGTGCACTTGTTATGGCCAGAGGTAAGAGAGAAGGTACTCTCTATTTGTGTAATTGTATTACTAACAAATCTCCTTCAGTTTTATCTACTTCAGATGTGGATGCTAAATTGTGGCACTCAAGGCTTGGCCACATGAGTGAGAAGGGGATGTCAATCCTTAAGTCTAAAGGTATGCTTTCAGATTTGAAAAGTATGGATCTAGAATTTTGTGAGCATTGTGTGTTTGGAAAACAGAAAAGGGTTAGTTTTCTAAAGACTGGGTCTACTAAGAAAAGGCAGAAGTTGTAGCTTGTTCACATAGACGTGTGGAGACCGGCTCATGTAGCCTCTATTGGCGGATCACAGTACTATGTTACATTCATAGATGATGCCACAAGAAAGGTATGGATCTACTGTATCAAAAAGAAATCTGATGTTTTTGAGACTTTCAAGATTTGGAAAGCCATGGTTGAGAATGAAACAGGCAAAAGATTAAAGTGCTTGAGATCTGATAATGGTGGTGAGTTCTGCAGTCTTAAGTTCAAATTGTATTGTTACATAAATGGGATCCGTAGGCAAAGGATGGTTCCAAGGACACCTCAGCAGAATGGTATTGCTGAAAGGATGAACAGGACTATTATGGAGCGTGCAAGATGTATGAGATTGCATGCAGGGTTGCCCTTAGAGTTTTGGGCAGAAGCAGTTGACACCGCAGTGTACCTGATCAACAGAGGACCCTCTACAGCTCTGGATGGTGGAATTCCAGAAGAGGCATGGACAGGTAAAAAGGTTGATCTCTCATATCTCAAAGTTTTTGGTTGTGAAGCCTTTGTGCACATAGATAAGGAAAATAGAAAGAAGCTTGATGCTAAGTCTATGAGGTGCACGTTTATAGGCTATGGCTCAGATGATTTTGGTTTCAGATTTTGGAATCTAGGAACTAACAAGGTAATTAGGAGCCGTGATGTTGTTTTCAATGAAAGAGTGATGTACAGTGATTAGACAAGGAAGCTAGATCAAGCTGGGCAGAGCAATAATGAGTTGGATGAAGTTATGGTCCAAAATGAGCTCGCGGGAAAGAGAAATAATCACTTACAGGAAAACACAGAGACCGACGTCGGCAAGTTTGGAACCGGCGTCAGCAGTAAAGAAACTGATGTCGGTCATACAGAGACCAACGTCGGCAGACCAGGCACCGGCGTTGGCCAGGAAGAACCGGCGTCGGCCAGTAACAGGTCTACAGGTGGCCGAGGTCGGTCACTTTCAGAAAATTTGGGTGGACAGATTGTTGAAAACGAGTCCAAGACACCAATCAGGAGGTCTGAAAGGGTAAGTAAGCCTCCAATTAGATATTCTCCTTCTTTATATTATTTATTGCTAACCGATGGTGGAGAACCAGAAAGTTTTGAAGAAGCTTTACAGGTGGAGTCCAGAAGTAAGTGGGAGCGTGGCATGGTTGAGGAGATGGAGTCCTTAAAAGATAACCAAACATGGGATTTGGTTGAATTGCCATCTGGTAAGAGAACACTGAAGAACAGATGGACTTACAGGTTGAAGGAAGGTGAGGATGGTCAGATGAGATACAAGGCCAGATTGGTTGTAAAAGGATTTGCACAAAAGCCAGGGATTGACTTTGGTGAGATTTTTTCTCCGGTTGTTAAGATGACTTCTATAAGGGTTGTATTGTCTTTGGTTGCTTTTGAGGATTTGCATCTTGAGCAGCTAGATGTTAAAATAGCATTTCTTCATGGAGATTTAGATGAGGAAATTTACATGGAACAACCAGAAGGTTTTGAAGTCAAGGGTAAGGAGAAACTAGTGTGCAGGTTAAAGAAAAGCTTGTATGGCCTCAAGCAAGCTCCAAGGCAATGGTACTTGAAATTTGACAGGTTTATGACTGAGCATGGCTACAGTAGATGTCAATCAGACCATTGTGTATATTTTAAGAGATTTGATAATGGTAGATACATTATTCTATTGTTGTATGTAGATGACATGTTGGTTGCAGGGTCTCACATGCAGGATATCTCAGAGCTTAAGGTGAAGTTAGCTCAAACGTTTGCTATGAAGGATTTGGGAGCAGCTAAGAAAATCCTTGGCATGAGCATTAAGAGAGACAGAGAAAATCACAGGTTGATATTGTCTCAAGAAGATTATGTGGACAAGGTGTTGAAACGGTTCAACATGCAGGATGCGAAACCGGTAAGCACACCTTTGGCAGGACATTTTAAGTTAAGTAAAGAACAATGTCCCAATTCACATGATGAGGTAGAGTACATGAATAAGGTTCCATATTCTTCCGCGGTAGGAAGTTTGATGTATGCAATGGTGTGTACTAGACTGGATATTGCCCAAGCAGTGGGAGTAGTAAGCAGGTATATGGCCAATCCAGGAAAGGAACATTGGAAAGCAGTACAATGGATCCTTAGATATCTGAGAGGAACCAGCAGCAGACACTTATGCTATGGAGGTTCAGATACTTCTCTACATGGCTATGTAGATTCAGATATGGCAGGGGATTTGGATGGCAGGAGGAGCACCACAGGTTATGTTTTTACTGTAGGTGGAACAGCGGTTAGTTGGATATCTAAGTTGCAGAAGGTTGTAGCCTTGTCAACTACAGAAGCAGAATATATTGCAACTACAGAAGCTAGCAAGGAGATGATATGGATGACACGGTTCATGGAAGAGCTTGGAAGGGAGCATGGAAGTTGTAGATTGCATAGTGACAGTCAGAGTGCAATCCATTTGGCTAAGAACTCAGCTTTTCACTCAAGAACCAAGCACATACAGCTAAGGTACCACTTCATACGGCAGGTATTGGAAGATGGTGAGTTGAAGCTGGAGAAAATCCATACAGACAAGAATCTTGCTGATATGCTAACAAAGCCAGTTACTATGGAGAAGTTGAATCTTCATTCAACTTCTATTGGTCTTCATGATTGAGTTGAAGATGGAGGAGCTAGAAGATGTTGCTGTACAGGTTTTGGTGCAGCTGGTTTATCTCCAAGTGGGAGATTGTTAGGTATGTGGAGCTAAAAGCTTCACCAAGGAGCATACACAAACAAGTTCAGGTCTACATAGACGCCAGCATCGGTCAGGAGCGACTGACGTCGGTCAGTTGCAGTTACAGAGGCGCCGACATCGGCAGTATGGTCGGCCAGCGACGGTCACAGGCGAACAGGCAGGAACCGACGTCGGTTACCTGCGTGTCCAGAAAGCGATTTCCGAGGACAAAAGCGAGTGTTTGCATGATGAGTTTGAGTTGTAGACTCAAGCTCGCGTCTCTATTGTTATCAATATTATTTTTAGAGCCCTTGTTGAAGAGGCTTAACTGTTTGTTGTAAGAGCATGCTCAAGTTTCCTATTTCTATATGTAGGAGAGATCTTCTAAGCTATTGTATGAGAGTGTAATTGAGTATGAGTAGAACATTGTAAATGTTTGAAGGACAGTACTTGAGAGAGAGCTCTTGAGGAATAGAGATCTAGTGAGAGATCTTGTGTGCATCTGAGAGAGGTGTGGAAGAACAAAGTTCTTCATTTGTATTCCTATTGTAAAGAGTTTTAATACAAGTTTTCAGGGTGTTTTCTTGTATATCTTGTTCTGTGCTATTTATCATTTCAGTTACTTATCTATCTGATTTATTTCTGCATTCATTGCTTTCATAAGTGTAATCCATTGTTGGTTGATCCCCAACAGTTAGGTTGTGGAGCTAAAAGCTTCAACTATTTGCAGACATGGAGGAGTTGCTGAGTGTCACAATCACCGATGTTGGTTAGGCTGACCGACGTCAGTCAGGGGTTAACAGAAGGGCAACCAACATCGGCAAGAGTCAGTTGATGTCGGTCATCTCTAGTTAGATAGGGACCGATGTTGATCACCTGTGTGTTCCAGAACTATTCGTTGCATGAATAGTTAGTTTTTTGAACCGAGTGTTTACATGTAAAAGCTATTTCGAGTCTTGAGCTACGTGTCTAAATTAAGAGTCTAAGTTATGGTTAAGTCTGGGATCTATTTATAGACCCATTGGCATGTATTGTAATCATGAGCTAAAAAGGAAGGAAAGGAAGATCCTTCCATTGTAAGATCATTTGAGTTGCAGGTTGTTGCAAGCTCATAGGAGATCTACATATGTAAGTAAGGTCTGTTGAATTGCAGGTTATTATAGGCTCATGGGAGATCTACTTGAAGTACTTTAGAGTACTTGTGTACTGACAGGGTTATTACTGACTGGTTGGAGGTGAACACCAATTTTGTGTGTGAGTTGTGTGTTGGGACCATTTTTGGTAGGAGAGTGAACTCTTGATTGAGAATTACTAGGAGCCCTTGAGGTGTGGGAAGCCTCTGAGAGGTGGAAGAAGAAGTGGCATCTTCTTTATTGTATTTTCTTTTTGGATGAGTATTAATACAAAATTGTGTATTGTCTCTCATATTCTATGCTATTTGTGAATTCTAGTTACTTGTACTTCTGGTTAATTCCGCATGTTTAATGGCTTGTATGTGGTAATCCTATTATGCTCTTTTTGAGGAGCAAGATCCTAACAAGTGGGATCAAAACAGGTGTGTTGTTCTGGATTCCCCATCAATTGGTATCAGAGCTTTTGGTTGGGATCCTAATAGGTTGTATCGGATCTGGTTAGTGTGTGTTGATTACAGGTTACTCACAGGGGTTTCTATTTGAGTGGGAGTAGAGTAATGGCAGAAGAAAGTAAGCTATGAATGGAGAAGTTTAATGGCAAGAACTATCAATTATGGAGGATGCAAATTGAAGATTATTTGTATCAGAAAGATTTGTACTTACTGTTGGGTGGGGTTGATTGCAAGCCCTGGGATATGAAGGATGAAGAATGGGAGGTTCTTGATCGAAAGGCTCTAGGATCTATAAGGTTGAGTCTTGCATCGTCTGTGATTTCTAACTTATCACAGGTTAAGACAATGGTAGAGTTGATGGAATATTTGGCAAATTTATATGAAAAAACCTTAGCTTCGAATAAGGTATTTCTTATGAAGCAATTATTTAATTTGCAAATGTTGGAAGGTGGATCTATACATAGTCATCTTAGTGATTTCCATGGTTTGGTAAACCAGTTAAATTTAGTCAATATTGTTTTTGATGATGAAATTAAGGCTCTCTTAATATTATGCTCATTACCTAAAAGTTGGGAGAATTTGGTAATGGTAGTTAGTAATACTGCGTCTGCTTCAAAAATCTTAAAAGTGGATGATGTTGTGAGTGTAATCTTGAATGAAGAAATTCGTAGGAAAAGCACAGGTGAATCATCAGGAAATGATTTGAGTGTGGAAAGAAGGGGAAGGCAAAGAGAGAAGATCGAGCATGGGAGATCAAGGTCCAAGATAGGTAGGAGATCCAAGTCCAGGTATGGTAGAATAACCTGCTGAAAATGTGGAAAGCAAGGGCATCTAAAGAGAGATTGCAGGTTGGTTGAAGATCAGCATGAAGGACATGAAGAAGAAGTAGATGTTGTAGAGTTCGTTGCACAGGATGCTCTGGTATGTTCCTTGGATAAAGTAGAATCTTGGGTTTTAGATTCTGGTGCCTCTTTTCATGCATCCCCAAATAGGGAATTTTTTCATGAGTATGTCCAGGGAGACTTTGGAGAAATTTATTTAGGGGATGGTAAGCCTTGTCAGATGGTTGGCAAAGGGAAAGTGAAGCTGAAATTATAGATGGGCAACACATGGGTGTTGAAGGAGGTCATGCATATCCCAATCCTAAAGAAGAATTTGATTTTTGTAGAAAGTTTGGGTGATGAGGGTTGCACAGTAACTCTCACAGTGGACTCTTGGAAGGTTACCAGGGGTGCACTTGTTGTAGCAAGAGGTAAGAAAGTAGGTACGCTTTATCTATCTACTTGTATTACTAATTCTCCTTCTAGTTTATCTACTTCAGGTAGATTCAAAGATGTGGCTTAATAGGCTTGGTCACATGAATAAGAAGGGGATGCATGTTCTTGATAAAAAGGGTATGCTTTTGGATTTGAAAAGCATGGATCGTGGTTTCTGTAAGCAGAGGAAGAAAGTGAGGTTTCTTGAGAAATATGATGTTCATGACAAGAGCAAGAAAGCCTTGGTTTTCAAGGAGAAGGTGACAGACAGAGATCAACAAAAGGGGCTAAATAATTCTGAGCAGAGCAAGGTTGATTTGGACAAGGGTTTGATCCAAAAGGAGCTCACGGGTAAAAGTCATCACTCACAAGTAAAACACAAAGACCAACGTCAGTTAGAAAATTAACATCGACATCCAAACAGGGACTGACATTAGCTATGTGTAGCTTGACATCAGTGACTCAGGATAGATAAACACTAGCATCAGTCAGGGGGAACTAACATCGGTGATGAGGCAGTCGCATGGAATTGACGTCGGTCGGGTGCAGACTGAGATGTGATTGGCATCGATCACTGAGATGGATTTGGGTGGACAACAAGCTGTCAAGGAGTCTCAAGCACCCATATGGAGGACTTAAAGGGTAAGTAAGCCTTAAATTCATTGTTTCCCTTCTTTACACTACTTTTTGCTCACTGATGGTCAAGAACCAGGAAGTTATTAAAGAAGCAGAGTAGGTAGATCCAGGAAATAGTGGGAGCTTGGCATGGATGAGGAATGTGATTCCTTAGAGAAGAACCAAACGAGAGTTTTGGGTGGAGTTGCCAGCGGGAAGGAAGCACTGAGAGATGAATGGATGTTTAGGATAAAGAAAAGTGGGAATGGACATGTGAGACAGAAGGCCAGGGTATATGGTCTTGAATAAGCTGCAGGATAATGGAGGTTTGACCATTGTGTTTCTCTTTACCAGGTTGGATAATATTAGCTACATTATCCTATTACATTATTGTGTGCTTGTTGCAGGGTTACACTTACAGGGAGTTATTAAACTAAAGGTAAATCTAGTTCAGAAGTATGTCATGAGGAATCTAGGAGTAGCAAGATTCTTTGGCATGAGTGTGTTCTAGGGACATGGAAGGTCACAGGTTGACTTTGTTTTAGGATGATTGTGTGAGACCAGTTAGCACACTGATGGTTGGATAGTTCTATGAACAGTGTCTTGATTCACATAAGGAGGTTGAGTACATGTGTACTAAACCTAAGTTTTCCCAAGCAGTGGACATTGTCAAAAAGTTAGGATCCAATCCAGGAAAGAAGCACTGGAGGGAAGTTTAGTAGATTCTCAGGTATTTGAAAGGGACCAACAGCAGGTGCACATGCTATGCAGGGTCAAGTTCTTTTCTACATGGGTTTGTAGATGCAGATGTGGCAGGTGATTTGGATGATAGGAGGTGTACCATAGGTTTTGTGGTGGTTGGTCTTCAAGGGTGATCTTGAAGAGGGATACAATGCCAGGAAACAAACTAGATGATGTACATGTACAGGTACAGTTTCAACTATTTATCTCCAAGTGGGATATTGTTAGGTTGTGGAACTAAAAGCTTCAACTATTTGCAGACATGGAGGAGTTGTTGAGTGTCATAGTCATCAGCATCGATTAGGCTGAGCGACATCAGTCAGGGGTGAACAGAAGGGCAACTGACATCGGTAGGAGTTGGCCGACATCGGTCATCTCTAGTTAGACAGGGACCGACGTCGATCGCCTGTGTGTTCCAAAACTGTTCATTGCATGAACAATTAGTTTGTTGAACCGAGTATTTGCATGTAAAGAATATTTTAAGTCTTGAGCTGCATGTCTAAATTAAGAGTCTAAGTTATGGTTAAGTATGGGATCTATTTATAGACCCATTGGCATGTATTGTAATCATGAGCTAAAAAGGAAGGCAAGGAAGATCCTTCCATTGTAAGATCATTTGAGTTGCAGGTTGTTGCAAGCTCATAGGAGATCTACATATGTAAGTAAGGTCTATTGAATTGTAGGTTGTTGTAGGTTCATGGGAGATCTACTTGAAGTACTTTAGAGTACTTGTGTACTGGCAGGGTTATTACTGACTGGTTGGAGGTGAACACCAATTCTGTGTGTGAGTTGTGTGTTGGGACCATTTTTAGTAGGAGATTGAACTCTTGATTGAGAATTAATGGGATCCCTTGAGGTGTGGGAAGCCTTTGAGAGGTGGAAGAAGAAGTGGCATCTTCTTTACTATATTTTCTTTCTGGATGAGTATTAATACAAGATTGTGTATTGTCTCTCATATTCTGTGCTATTTGTGAATTCTAGTTACTTGTACTTCTAGTTAATTTTGCATGTTTAATTGCTTATATGTGGTAATCATATTGTGCTCTTTCTGAGGAGTAAGATCCTAACAAGTGGGATCAGAACAGGTGTGTGGCCCATCACTTATGCCATGCCTTCAACCTTGAATCATGATCTCAAGCCATACACTACCCTATGAGCAAAATGCCATGCCACCATTGATAAACTACATGGTATTCCTTTGTAAACCTCCTTGCATTTTTTAAAATCCATTTTTTTTCAAAATAGAGCTTATTTTGAGTTATTTGCATTTCTTCAAATGTTTTCAAAGTTTCAATTGTGAATTTTAGGGTTTCACTACATTATATATGCATCGTCTAGTTTAGGATTGTATTTGTAGTTTATTGTTTTCCAAAGTTTCCAATTAGTTGAGATCTAACAAGTTTAACAGTGAAAATATAAGGTTTGCATTTTTTAAACATCAAATATTCCTAAGCATTTCCCTAAAGAAATAGTCAGGAATATTCCTTATTTGATCCCTCCATAGTCCCTAAAAAACTCTTGACCTACTAAACACACCTCCCATTTCTATGGGATTTTGCCCTGATTTGAGCACCTCCCATTTCCACAAGATTTTGACCTACTTTTAACACCTCTTAAACCCATGAAAATTGCTATTGCTTCAAACAACTCTAAGTTCTATGGAGTTTTCACTTGCTCAAAATAACTCTAGGTTTCACCTAACTTTTAATCTAAATTTTTTAGCTCCAATACCTATAAGAGATTTCCACCTACTTTTATAGCTATACTTTTTTGAGGACTTTTTACTTTCATAGAGCACCTCCAATATTCACTAAATTTTCTACCTACTTCTAGCACCTGCAAATCCTACTAACTTTTGTAGTTGTTTTTACCTCAATATTCTCTCAAGAATCCATGTTTAGGAAAGAGATGAAGTTCAAGTTGAAAATACCTAATATAACTCTTAGTTTGGAATCAAACACTACTGAGATTATAGATACAGACCTAGGTTACATTGACCTAGTGACTTGTGGATAAGGATAAATGTAGAATTCAAGAATGACTAGAACTCAAGTGTTTATGACTCTAGATTACCACAAGCAGAAGCTTTTCCTTTGATGGTGCAAAGCCTTGAACTAGTACTAACACTAACACATCATTATGATGATAATAAGAGAGAGGTACTAAATGATAAAGGAAAAAGGATTCTAAATTAGGACCTAGATTTCATTGATTTAATATTTGTGAAACCTGAGTTTGAGAGTTATATAAAAATAACTCTAGAAACATCCCAAAAATTCTTTCAAGACAATAATTTGGGATGATAGAGAGTGATAAATAAATAATTGATTAAGACCCCTAAGGCTACCTCTAATAGATTTTTAAAGACACTGGCAAGAATTGATTTCAAAGATGAGGTTGGAGACATAATTATATTGCTAGATAGGATCACTGGTAGTCTTAATGCAAAGAGTTTCTAGGAGTAGATGTATTAGTACATTTGGTCATTCATGAAAACAAATAATATATCCACTGGGATTAGCTCATTAGTGACTCAATCCATAAGTAGTTGATGGAGGTACAAACCAATAGAGTATCCATTTATAAGGGGATTAGCTTTGAAACTTGGACCTGATTCAATACTTTCAAAGAATCTCCAACTATAAATCAAATTGCACTTAACTAGATCAAAGCAATTATAAATTAGAATTGATTAATTTGTTTTACATGACCTCCTACTTAGTATACATATTGGCTAAAGAGAGAGCTTTCTCAAGGCTCAACATAGTGGCTAGTGAAGCAAATAAAGCATATAAATATTATCCTAAACTCACTTTGGAGGAAAATAAACAACACTTTAGGAGGGTTAATGATGCATTCATCTATTTCATAATAATAATGTTTGTAAAAGAACCTAAGAAAAAGAGATTCTCTGATGCAACTACTATAGAAATCACCTAGTGGGCTTCTTACTTCATTCAGTTCCCCACCTACTCCTACATTAGGGTATGTGAATTTAATGGGTGCCCTTACACACTCCCAAGATATGTGAGTGATAAATGGATTTTTATGGAGTTAGTGAGACAAATTTTTGAGACTCATAAGCTACTATCCAACAAACACAAGTTATAAATTCATTTCCCAATCAATATAGGTAGATATACACACCCCTCCTTACTCAAAGCCAAGTGTGTTAATGCCAAAATGACATAGATGACCCTTAGGGATTTGGAGGTGAAACCATACTATGATGTTCATGGAAACATCACTAACACACTAGGAATCTCCATATATTCCCATGTCCCATGCTTTGAAGATTTCCAAGAAGATTTGGATGATAAAGAGGAGGTTAGATTGAGGGACCATTCTAGAATGACCTTGGATCAAGTCAAAGTTTTTTATTTAATAGAAATCCTTGAGGACTTGGTGGATTATGAGTCCCCAATGGATAAGAACTACTAAAAATAGATCATTACTCAACCCCTTCTAGTATTAAGGTGGTCTATCTTTGAGTCTTTTTCTCTTGTAGATAGAACTACATATGTGATTAGTAAAACACTCAATTGGCTTAGGAGTAAAGGGGTCCAAGTGACCAAGGATATAGTATCATAAAGAAACTACTAAACATCAAATATCAAGGAATTCTACCATCAATAGAGGGTCCTAGTGGTGTAGTAATAGAGCAATCAAAGAGGCTTGTGATCTCCCATAAAAATAAAAAATCTAAGGCCAAGAAAGGGCATTCAACTAGAGAGGGAAAAAAATTGAACCAACGAATAGTCATTTCATTTAATGACATAACTATAGTTGGAGCATCCATAAATTCAATACCTATCTCAAAGATAGTCACAACCCATTTTAGTGATTCATCCCCCACCTATTTCTATTGTTTCTATGGATCTAACACCTCTTCCTCCTGTTTCCACTCCTTCACCCAAAGTGACTCCATCCTCCATTCCCATAAGTTTAACCATAATAATAAGTCTATTTCAACTAATAAAAATAAGTAAAGTGGAAACTTAGGGTCCCCCTTAAGTGAATAATCAAGTTTCTATTCCACTTTTCCTTCCCACAATTCCTTTCATTCCATTTAAAATTCCATCCTTTCTATCCCCATTGATTTCCAAAACTACTTAGTAGTATATAGCTATAGACTTAGTCATTATGACTTCAGTTCCACTAGTCATCCCAATTCCTTAGATAATTACTACTCCATTTTCATCCCCCTTCATCTTTCCTACTTCAACACCCTTGAGTGGCCCTACCACTTTAATTGACTCATTTTATGCTTTGGCCTCCACACTTCCACCAGTCCCCAAGTTTTGAATCCATGTGTTTACTCCGACATTGATATCACTTCCATCTCCTACTCCCCTAGTAGACACATCTTTACCCATTACCCCTACCTCTTTCACAGTAGCCCAAACCCCTTCAGTAGAGATATGGGAGAAACAAGTCCTTGATGCAAATGTGGACCTTTAGTCCATAAATAAGGAAGAAATTACACAAATATCTACCAAGAAATTAATGAAAATATCATCATAGGATTTAACACTTATCATCATGCCTACCAGTATAATAGCTTTAACTACATATTCTCAAGTGATAGTGTCTACATAGTAGGATGCTACACCTACTTGGTTAGCACAAATAATGGGGAATAAATGTAAGCAAATGGTGTCCCCAAGTAGATTAGATTTTGGTCTTTTAAATACATGAAATAAATCCAAGACTACTCCTTGAACCTTCTAAAGGATATTGTGTGACTCAATAGGGGAAAGATATGTAGAGATTGTAGTCCCCCCATTAGATAAAAATAAATAAGATCTAGTGTTGGGAAACTATCAAATATCAAAATTTCACCTTAGATGTCCTACAAGGGAGGGGTTAAAACATGACGTTCAATCTAGCACCAACTCCCTATTTAAGAAAATGGATAGTAATAAGGTCACTAAGGATGAGTTGAAAAACAAGGTTCAATAACTTATGATTGCATTGAATAAATTCATAAATCTCACTGTTTAATAAACATAACCTAAAATGGTACATCTAATCACCCAAATCACAAATTAGGTAAAAATTGATGTAGTGATAGAAATTACCAGCATGGCAAAGGTCACCAAGGAATGGTTAGAAGAGATCATCTCCAAAGGTAAAAAAATTATTGATATGATAATGGGTCACTATGAAGTTTTGATAGAGAGAAGGGTCACCCTGAAAGAACTGGTGAACATATATGAGGGAGTGGTAGAAATCTTGAATCCTTTCTATCCCAAATTGATAGCTATGAAATCAATTGATATGGACATATTCCTTACAAAAAAGATATTAAAAAATGATGGAGATCAAGAGGAATTACATAGAGCATCTCAATTTTAAATAAAAATACTATAGAGATTACCCATAAGGATACAGTTAGACATGACAAGGCCATCGACATGTTATATGACATGGAATATTTATTGAATAAATTATCATTTAGGTGAACATATTATGAATATAACCTCCTTTTAGTAGAGGAAATACCAAAATAAATTTAAGGAAGTGATCAAAGAATAATTTGTACGAGACACAATCTTTATCTTGAGCTCTATCCATAGTTACATCAAGTATCATAACATGTTGGATCAGATTGGTAAAGAGATTCTAATCTACATATCTATGAGAAGGGAAGTTTTTATTACATTAGCATACTATGAGATCACCAACCTCTACTCTTTTGGCCCATATAAGGATTGAATTTAAGAGATTTTCAAGGCTTTTGATGCATATGTTGAGAAATTATAGGCTGAAAATGATAAAGAATCAGAAGAAGTAATAGAAATAGATTAATTATTTATATTAAAAACATTCTCATATATTATATTTTAATTATTATAAAAACATTGTAAAGTTTCAAAAACATAGCTTGTAAATTGAGACTATCTTTTCGACAGTTCTTTTTGAGTAAGAGCCATGTGTATTTTGCACTTTCTATTTTGATAGGTTAGAAATTGTAAAAAATAGACTTACAAATTACACTTTTCATTTTGACAAGTTTTAATTGCTTAAGTTGTAAAATCATATATTAGAAATTGCAATTCTAGTTTTGACAAAGTGGTATGTCTTGAAAGTTGTAAAAGTCTCACTTGAAAATTATAGATTAGGATTTTATGAAAAAGTAACTTAAGTTATCTTTTATTCTAAAAATAAGTTTCACTTTGGTGCCCCATTTGTATGAAGAGCCATTGCAGTTTCATGAAGGAGACAAAGGGTGTTGCATGAAATTTTGTCAAGTTACACCAAGAGATAGGTGCAAAATCTATGTGATAACTGAAAGATAAACAATTTATAAAACATAAAAAATGCAAGCCATGAGAAGGCTAAATCATCTCCATTATTTCTCCAAAGGCATTACAAACTTGCCAAGAATTTATTTAAAAATGATATATCCATGATTTTATAAATTACAAAGGAGATGAGAGAGATGAGAGGAAAATTCAAGGAAGGAGAAGAAATTTGACCCACATTCCTTGTCTTGTATGTGATCAATAGTAATATGCTTGTCTTGGAGTGTAAAGAAGTCAAAAAGGAAGGGAATCAACTTTAAAAAAGATAAACCACATTTTGTCTTTATTTCTCACCTCCATGTGACACCATATTTGGCACCCCACTTCACACATTTGAGAGTAAATCTGAAACAGTGAACCTCTTATCTCTTCCTCCATGTGAACATAAGATTACAAGACCAATTTCAATCATCTTTTTGATCTTACAAGACAAGAAAATCATAGATCCACTCAAAAAATTTACCCCACCTTCACACATGTGAGATTTTCCTAATAAAATATTCACTGTGGGCCATATCACATAATCTAAAATCCACCTCACCAATATGCCACATCACCATGCATAGTCACTATGAATAGTAACCATTAATAGTTTCTACATGAATAATATTTTATGAATAGTGTTTGGTGAATAGTAATCTTAATCTCATAAATAAACCTGGCATGATTTCATGAAGACTAGGTAAACATTTTAATCCATGTTTAAACCAAATGGTGACTGGAATGGTTAACAGTACCCACATGATGTTCAAGAGTGGATATGGAAAGCTATTAGTATGGATTTTGTCCATATATTTCCAATGTCAAGAAAATGACATAATATGATTTGTTTGGTTATTGATAAACTCACTAAGGTGGCACATTTTATTCCAGGTAATTGAATTGATGATGCACTAGTGATAACTAAGAGTTTTATGAAATAAATTTATTGATTGCATGGGTTTCTAGAGAAAATAATTTCTGATAGAGACCCTCATATAACCTCAAGGTTTTTGGAAAACAAGATACACATTTGAAATTCACTACAACCTACCATCCATATATATATGGGAAAATTAAAAGGGTAAATTAGGTGTTGGAGGATATTTTATGAATGTATTACATGGATCAATAATACAAATGGGAGGAATACCTTACACTGGTTAAGTTTTCCTATAATAACTCATTTCAATCAATTTTGAAAATGAATCTTTTCGAAGCATTGTATGGTATGAGGTATATAACACCTATAAATTCAGACAAATTAGAGAATAGAGTGGTTTTTAGACCTAATATGTTTATTGAAATGGAAGAATAATTGAATATAATTAAGCAAAGGCTCACTGAAGCCAATGACAAGCAAAAAAGTTATGTTGATTTGAAAAGATTAGTAAGGCAGTTCAAAGTTGGAGATAAAAAAATTTGTGATTTAAACCTAAAAAGAGTTCTATTAAGTTTGGAAAATCTACCAAAATAGCAACTACATATGTAGGACCCTTTGAGGTTATGGAAGTGATAAATATTATAACATACAAGCTTGTTTTCCCACTAGTCTTAGCTCAAATTCATAATATTTTTCATGAATCTTAAATTGAAAATGTATGTAATTGATCATTTACATGTTATTTATTGGAACACATTATAGGTTCTAGATCTAGGATTGGTAAAAATAGAACCAATAAGAATACTTGAAACACGAGATCAACTTAAATAATAGATAAGTAGTGTAATACAAGGTCTAATAGAGATGGTGTTTTGAAGATAGTGCCACTTCGGAGGATCTTGAGGAGTTTTAAAAACTATTTCCTCATTGATTTTATTGATATGTTTTTTGAACAATATACATTTTTAGACATGATTATTTATTTTTAAATAATATCATCAAGATGATGACCCTTTTAGGGGGGATGATTGATTTTTAATAAGATGTTAAACTTATTGATTTTATTAGTTAATCAACATAATAAAAAATGTTCTGTTAACTTGATTTAATTTTATTGTTGTCTCGATATATGAGTGTTACATGATGATGTTAGAATACATAGATATACATGTATCTGATTTTTACAATAATATTTTGATATTGGAAACTATTTACTGAGACAATTTCATGGTTATTAAGTAACATATCATTTAATGTATTTACATTGTGTATATTTTAGTTATCTCTTTTTCATATGACTCAAATTAACTATCCATTTTTTGATGAAATGGATGAAAGATGGTACCCCTTGAAATATTAGTTAGAGGGAGGGAATCATAGGAGAGGGGGGTGACAGATGATGATATTTGTGGTATAAAAAATGAATTCCAAAATGGTCACACACACACACACACACACTCATGATTTTTTTATTTATATCTTGTTTCACTTAGCATGTCTTTATATGAATGGTTATATGCACACAAATTTATTGTGGTGATGATTACTAATTCTTTTAGTGATTATTATACTGTGTTGGGTTACTTGTTGAGTTACACTTAGTTGTGTAAATAATAACTTTTATTGCATTGGTGTGCATGAGTTTATTGAATTATGCATAGTATAATTTACTTCTTGTGAAGGTTTTTTCTAGTGTGTCTTTAGAGTTTCATGGTTATAACATGTGTTTGAATTGGAAAAAGTATTAAAATAACTTTTTTGAGGTCCTTACACCCAAAGAGAGCAATAAGCCCATTATGGCATAGTATGATTCATTTAAAAGTTAGTTTATTTTAAAAATTACATGGAGTGGAAGTATATTTTACTACTTAGTTTTCAAAATGCTTAAATGATTATTGGTTTGGATTGGGTCAAGGCATGATTAGGGTTATGAGTCAATTTGAGTTACATATTGTGCATGGGGAGTTTGTAGGACTACACAATGATGGAACTCTACATTTTTATTAGAGATTTAGTTAGATAGAATGGATAATTATTTGGACTTAGAATGTGGCATGAATTCAACATGGTGAATTGACATTTGGAAAAAGAATTTTTAATTTAAGTTATGGTGATTATTATGGTTTTATTGAGAAAAATTATGTATAAAATAAGGATATTTTCAGCCATAGACACAACATTGACAAAGGAAAGATAAGGATTTGTGGTTTTAGAAGGAGAATAAAAGGTTTTTGGAAGGCATAGAAGACTTAGAAGGGGATTCTTGGCTTCCATTTTATGTATACATGGAAGTAACATATTCTTTTTTATTTGGGGTTTTATGAAAAATTGTTTATGGGTTTGCCATGGTGATTTAAATCTTGTTGTAAAAATAGAAAACTAAAAAAATCGTAGATGAGAAATGAGCTAGAAATGGAAAATAGTGGTCGAGATTCTCTTTGGGATTATAGATGTTCATCATTTAGTGAATCCTATTTAAAATATATATTGGGTTTTATCTTTTTATGAAAATGGTTGTGGAATAAATCTAAGGATTCATTTTATGATTTATTATAGTTTCTTGCTCATTGTAAAAAGATTCATTTTATTGTTTGTTGGATATTTTTCCTTTAAAAAACCTTCATTATGGGCTTAGGGTGAGGTTTCACCCTCACTCACAAGGCCATAATGAAGATTTATCTCAATCCATGTTATGTTTCTTGCGAGTAATGATGTTTGAGTGAGTTATAGATGTTACCAGGTGTGTTTTAAAAAGTTGTAGGTCTATTTATAGACCTCTAAGTTCATATGGAACTATCAAGCTTCATATAAAATAAATTATATATTTTTTTTTAGAATTATAGTTGGTGGTAACATCCACCTATAGGCCTAATAATGACCTCATCTACCTTATAAAATAGACAAAATATTGTATCTTATTGTTGTACATTTGAAAGGTTAAATAATTGATGTCATTTATGAGTTATTAATGTTGAAATATGTTTTGGAACCTTATTTTAGGATGTTTTGAAGTTGTAGTAAGAATTTGGGAATAAGACACATCCTTAATAAGTTTAATTTACAATTGGGAATGGTAAAATGATTATTTAACTAGGTGTTAGAAAGGAATCACTTAAGATGTACACACACACACACACACACACACACACACACACACACACACACACACACACACACACACACACACACACACACACACACACACACACACACACACACACACACACACGGTTTGATACTCACTTGATTGTCCTAATAAGATAAAAATCTAATATTGTGTTAGCATGTGTAGGTGATTGGTTGTTTATAATGAGTTTAGACTGTGATAAACTTTTGGTGATTGCAACTATAGAGTTATTTTTTGAGTCTTAGATATTAGTTTGAGAATGATTGTGTGATATCATTTACAATTTAGATAATTTTCAGTGATATTGGAATAAGATTAAGTTTGGAGGAATTTTAGGTGAATATGACTTTATGTAAGGTTTAATATGAGTATGAGCTTTATTAAAATAATTTTATTATTGTTATTAATTTATAATTACAACATTTATGCATATTAACATTCAATCCATTTATATAGTGTAACGGTGAAGTGCTTAGAGTGCATATTCCTTTTAAATTTATATTTTATTAATAGACCTAGAAGCTATAGTGAACTATTCTTTGGGACATTTGGGATCCCAAGTAGAACCAAAAAAAGGAAACTATTTTAATTCATCATGTTTAATATTAATATGTGGATTTAATAATGTGTGTGTGTGTGGGAAATTATTACTTGAGATAAACTTTTAATTAGCATTGCATTTATTGCTTAAATTATTTTAGTTAGATTATAGTTCCTTGATGTATGGTTTTTGTTAAACTTGCATATGAACATATATGACATAAGTCTGTAATTATTTAGAAAGTTGTTTTGAAGTAAATGCACCTTTCATACTAAATTATTATGATGCTAAAATCTAGTGAAGACCTGCATAAAGTTTATTGTAGTTGTTTTAAACTATTTTTGGATGTATTTCTATGTATAACTACTTTTCAAGTTATTTTTATGAATCATCCCCCATATTAAGGGATAATGAGTAATGAAAGGTAGGAGGTCTTTATATAAAATACTCATCATCGATTAACGTGTAGGATGATATATTTAGTAGAGAGTATTGTGTTGTGGACAAGACTCAAATTCATTTGAATATTAAAAATATAATGAATAATTTGGGCCAAAGTAATGTTATATATGTATACATTGTCTATCCACTATACTTTTTAGTTTACATGCAGGTGTGATGTCATAATAGATAGGGGATGTATTCCATAGTTTGTATGGACTACTACATGTGATAGTGATTGTATAACACATTAGTTCTTGATGTTCACATCATTTTTATCTACCCCTTAATGAAGGTAAGGGCCACTTCTAGAGGAGAGGAGTGTGGGGAACCATTAGTTTATGGTTGGAGTAAAATCACTTAGATGATGCTCTCTATCATTGCAGTTGGATCTAGATTGTTACAGAGATATACTCATGGGTACTATTTGAGTTTGAGTTGTATTATGAAATATCTATTGTATTATTAAATGTGTAAATTGACATTATTTTATAATTTGGAAAAGATAGAAGTAGCTCAAACTAAACATTTATATTTATTATACATAATTACAATAATGGTTATATTTATTGCTTATGGATGTTATATTGCACATTATTGTACCTTGAGATTAAAATAGTACTCTGATTTGTCCTCTTAAAACCTGAATTCATGTGTTGTTTTCTTACTCTTATTTTATTTACATCCTTGAGAGTAATTAATTCTAATTAATGTAATGCTATCTACGATTTAATTGTTGCATTAGATGTCTCAATTATAATCATCAAGGTATGACATGTATAGATGTATATACTATAGGAATATGCTATTAGTGTAAAACATAAATATTTTAAATGCATTAATTAATTATGATTTAATAATAATTAATGATTATTAATAAAAAATTTGAGTAGATTCTCTGTAAACCATAGTAGGGTTTTAACATGAACCAATAAGCAATACTTTTCTCCACCCTTTGAAGTTCTCTTATTTTTAGCCACAATACTAACTCTATTTTTATACATGATATTAATCTAGTACCCTTATTACAAGTTTTCCTCTTTCCTTTATAAAATTGAACATGATTTAATATGGTAATTTTTGTAATATTTTTACTTGTGTGTTTAATTCATCTCAAAATAAGAGTCATGAAATGGCTAGTACCTGTCAAGTTTTGGTAATATCTACTATGGAAGATAAGATTATGTTGATTGCTAGGAAATTTTTATTTTAAAAGCAAATGGAATATCTTAAACAAGTGAAATAAAAAATGCTATTTTTGATTAGCTTAGTTTCATCAGTGTTGAATAAGAGATAAAAATAAGTATGATGATTATGTATATCTTTGATGGATTTTATATGCAAGTTGTTCAAAATATCACCAATATTGAATTGCGAGGATTTATAAAATTGAACTTGATGGTAAAACCTAAAAAATTTAATAAAAATGTAAGAAGGCCAAGAAATAAAATTAATGATTACCAATTCATGTTTTTTAAAAAGTTGAATTTGTGATCCCCAATTCATTACATTTAATACCACATGGCCTAAAATTTTCTCCTAGAAAAGAATAACAAAAATACAACATCTTTTTAATGGGGATTTTGATTTTTATGTCATATTTATAAATAAAATTATGTTTAATTGGAATTGACTCCCAAATATTGAAACCATGTAAAAATACTAGAAAAATTGTTTTGTTTACAATTTATTAGATTGATCAGAAAATTACTTTAAAAAATATAACATAGTTTACAAAACAATTTTTTTTCCAAATAATTAAAGACAAACAAATGGAAATGCACAAAGGAAAGACCACAATAATAATAAATATCAAGGTATATCAAACAATTTTCATGTGATCCAAAATATGGTAACAAAATTAATTTTTTTGTAGACATTTTATCAAATAGTTTACATGCAATATAAAACATGGCAACAAAATTGATTTTTTCATAGAAATTTTTTTCACACTTACATGTGATTTAAAACATGGCATATGGCATCAAAATTGACTTTTGTCTCCTAGATATTTTGTCAAACATTTTGCATTCTATTTTACTTTGACATAATGCCATTTTTAGGAACATTCACAATTTTCATCGTATTCAAATTCTAATTTTTTTTTTTCAAAATTAAATATGTCAAAGACAAAATAGGTGAGCTCATTATAATATTATAAAATAAAATATTATTGGTGGCATTGAACATTTGAATCATGCCCATAATTATATTTCAATAAAAATATATAAAATTTAACCAAAAAAAAAAAAAAAAAAAGACATATTTTAAGGCATTTTTGGAGACAAAAAAAAATATTTTACAAATATATGCTTAAAAAAATCCTTTGATTATTATCCAAACAAAAGGTAGGCAGGATCCCAAACATATATTTTACTAGTCCAAACTAAAAATAGTTGTAAAAAAACCACCTTATTCATGTAGGAAAAAACACAATAAATAATAAAATATAAATATTAAATTAATAATCATAATAGAAAAAAAATAAATAATAATATGATTCCATGGTTTTTTTTTACAACACTTGACAAAAATAACTCAATTTGCCTGCCATTATAGCTTTACCTTATGACCATTTCCTTTTTTGTATAGAGCATGATTTTACTCTCATGAAAATATATGAAAATGAATATGGAGATTCATTCTCCATCAATATAATAAATAACAATTTCCCATTTTTCCCATAACATAATTCTTTATTTTGTAAAAGTTTTCAAAGTACTAACACACAAAGACATAGTAAACTAGATGATTTTGTTGAATTGATTAATAAGTTAACATATTCCAATAGAGATAAGGATAATTTTATTATCACCAACCTTACCAATTATGTTGTTCATAGATTGTATTCTTTATATTATAGGAATATAACATCATGAAAAAAACAAAAACCACATATTTCATTTGATGAATTGAGAAATAAGTATCATATAATGCATCTAAACATTAAGTGAGTCTTCCACTTGGTGTAATTATTTATAAATATGTAAAAATTTAAACTATGGAATAAATTTTTGCATTATATAGAAATGGTAGTAGGGTAAAAATATTGTCTTCTCTCACAAATTATTTTGCCTATGAAAATTTTCCAATATTCTATTTGAAAAAATTATACTCTTACTAGGATAAGTTATTTGGGGGATCTAACCAGTCTAAGTTTAAAAGAGAATATGAGTTTTGGCTTTCTAACCCTCCATCCTAATTCACCCTGGATAAACCATATTCATTTTTAACACTCCTCAAAAATAGCTAACTCACAAAAACTATAATCATGATCATAAAAGGATATAAGTGCAAGGTACTAGACATTTAAGTACTATGTATAGTAAAAAATAAGTTGCATAAGATATAATGTAAGGTCATCCCACATACAACCATCCAAATATTTAGAGCCATGACCTGGTACATAATAAACATTTTTAAATTAAGGTAATCAAATATTTAGTGTAAAATGTGGTGTAAGAATGCAAAAAAAATGTGATAGTAGACCTTATGTTTGTGGTGATAAGAAACATAATTATCATGAATATTAATCCCAACACTAGCCAACATCTTACTTTTCACTAAGTTTCACATGTCTGATTGCAACTCTACTTGGATATGCCACTTCACATTGGGATTTATTTTCATGTTAGTTTAATATAACATTATATTGGTATTTGATATCACAGTCATAAGGCCACTAACAAGTTTAAAACATGTATCAATTGACAAAGGTTTAAAAAAAATACGTAGAATCATAGTCAAGGGTTATTTTAAAGCTAATAGATACATGCATCTCAAAAATGAAAAAAAAAAAATAAAAAAATACTTAAACAAACATGAGAAAACATAAAATGGGTACCTTGGAATTATTTTAGGTTCACCTATATATTCCACCCAAAAAATATATAATAAATAAATTACACCCAACATTACAAACCCTAATCCTTATAAAATAAGTGCCCTAAAAGTAAAAATAAACAATATGAAAAGGAGAACAAATTTAAAAGTA
>JARHVA010011356.1:0-66562 GCA_037957365.1 Torreya grandis | reverse complement strand
CAGTATTGCATCAAAACAAGTCTAAGGAAATATAAAATATGGAACAATAGTATGTTTGAATATTGAGATGTTGTTATATTACTTTGGGGATGGCCATTTCAAATGGTGGTTAAGTATATGAGATTCATTTAGAGTCCATGAGTTATATAATAAGTAGTCATTCTCAAACAACTCTATAAACTAGAAGTAATTCATTTGTGTATTTTCATAATTTTTAAGGTTTGCAATTCCAAATAGAACATGTGAAGTTTATAAAGGTTTCTTTTATTGTCTAAAACCATCAACTGTACTTAATTTAACTTTAAAATACAAATGAAACATTGATTTAGATTTGAATTTATCTTAGTAGTCTAATTTTTTTGAGCATAATTATACCTTCGGTTTGTCCTCAAACCTTAATAGATGGAATTTATAAAAAAGTCATAAAAAATCAAAGTAAATCAATTTAAATTCAAAACTACAAGTTTTTCTTTGAAAGGGTGATTTAGGGAACTATTGGGGATCTAAATTTGCACCCTAGTTGAGAAAGGGATTGTTCAAGTCCTTTTGCTCAAATCTAGTCCAACATGGGACTAACTCTAGGATATGGGTATCCTAATAATGGGTCAGGACTATTAGAGAAGGTCAGATTCCTTATGGATCTATCACCTACACTAAACCTAAACTAGCACCTACTTGGAAAAGGGAGAGAAAATTGAAAAAACTTATAAAAGAATGTAAAATAATGGTGATGCACAAATAATTTTATCACTCCAAATCACACAAAAAAACAATAAGAAACACTTTCAAACTAAAGAACATCAATCTCATATAAATATTTTAGAATAAGGCATTGATCAGTTATCAAATTAGCAAGAGAGGGAAAATATAAACTTTCAAGCTAGATAATAAACTATAAAATTAGACTTATAATGACTTGTGAGAACTATTAATCACTTCTTGAAGATGATAAAAACTCTAAACATAAGAAAGGAACATACAATTCACTTAACTATATAGCATGAATTCATAGAACACACTTCAATTTGTCTTAGAAAATGAAGGAATTTAATCTCTATTACATCAAATAGGTGTTATAGTATACATTTTGTTAGAGTCTAGCCATACCAAAAAGAGGGATAGATGATCCATTTTATGGCTTAGAATCCTACATTTAGAGAGAGAGAGAGAGAGAGATGAGAGAGAGAGAGAGAGAGAGAGAGGAGAGAGAGAGAGAGAGAGAGAGAGAGAGAGAGAGAGGAGAGTGAGAGAGAGAGAGAGAGAGAGAGAGAGGAGAGAGAGAGAGAGAGAGAGGAGATGAGAGAGAGAGAGAGAGGAGAGAGAGAGAGAGATCTAGTTGGAAAAGGACAAAACTTTTTTTTGATGGATTAACACTAATTCAAGGGTGTTACTGAATCAAGATCTTATCAATAAGGCATAATTTTAAAGGCCTTTCAAAATAATTTAATGCTCTATGATCTTTATGAAACTGCTAGGTCCTCATATTAAGACTCAAATCCACCTCTACCTAATCTATTTATAAGTATCATGTCTTAGAACTGGCTAAAAAAGTGCCACATCTACATTAGGTGGCCAACTATAATTTGCATTATAAAAAATGATCAATGATGATAGACAAAAACATAGGTCCACTATAGGTGAAAAACCAATCTTAGACCATTAGTTTTCACATAGTCATAATATCTATGAAATTCAACAAACTACCTAACTTTACTTCACAGTTATTGGTTTATCTTTGCCTTTATATAAGACCCAAAATATGTATTATATGGAGCATTAATAAAAATTGTTGGTCTCTGAACTATGGCCCTGGTTCAAATCTAGTTCAAATATGAGATCAACACCTTTATATTTACTTTCCTAGGTCCATTTAAACTTCGTTGACTTTTTTCAAAAATGTCCCAAGATCGCTCTTGCTTATTGGATGTCGATTACCAACTTAGACTATCTACATCATGCTCAATTGTCCTTATGATTATTGGTCTCATAGATCCTTTTTACTTATTGATTCTACCTCATTTTGTTGATCTACCTATGCACAGATGCCTATGAGCCATTAATTTTATTCCAACTAAATTTTATTATGCCACTTGTCCTTAGCTTATTATCTCTTTAGATTCACTAACTAGTTTGACTCATACACACCATCTAATCTAGGTGTATGAGTTCACACACACCATAGATCTCATTGGTCCTAGTTTCTTATCACTTTTTGCACTCTATTAGATCATTGGTATGATTGAGTGCAAGCCGTTGATTTAGCTTAGATTCATCCTTTTATTAGTGAATTCACTCCATTGGATTATGTCCAACTTGTAGCTCTTTAAAGGCTTTATCCTAAGGACCTTTTGTCTTGGTTGAATTCACATAGCTAATTAAATCTTATGTGTTAGTATGAGGGTTCTTATGGACCATTATATCTTGACCAACTTCAAATATTTTAAGGACATTTTAAACCCAAATGGTTACTTGCCTTTATTAAAATTGACGTTTATACTAATGTCATTTGACGTCCATGTAGACATATTTGACATACCATAAACCATCAATTTTAAGCGCAAATAGATTTTTTACCTAAGCTTTATTTTGATGTTAGTATAAATATCTTATGTTGCAAGTCCAACTTTTAAGGCCTAAATATGAAGTACAAAAGTCATAGAGGCACCAAATTTTTAAGAGATATTCTTTAGACTAAAAAGGATGAATCCATTTGATTCACTAGTCCAACTTTCCTTCTGAGTGAAGATATAAAATTCTCAAGTTTATTGATCTATTCATTCCTACATGATGTCTTGATTATGGTCTAGTTCATTTGGCTATGTATGGGAAACTTAGTGAAATTTGACTAAGCAGCCAACTTTGAACATATACAACTTTTACCATTATTCAATAGATGATCTGAAAACTTGGCATGTAATAACTAAGGACCAAGCTAGACAAATCCATGTGATCACTTTTTATGATATTTCCACATGTGTGAGTTATACCCTCTACAAATTTCCTATTTAGACTTTCTGCTACTTTCATTAAATTCCTAGACTAGGCAAAATTTGGTATGTAGACCAAAATTAGTCAACATCTTTAGTGACTTGGCTCGGAAGCATGCCTTATGTGCCTGAGAACTCATACTATATTCATAAATCTTAGATCATCATAAATAATACATGGAACTTTACATGACTATAAGATAGCTTCTTAACTTACAAAGATAGAAAAAATCCCAAAAATAGGGAAAGAAAACAAATTGAAAGGGAAACTAACCTATGTTGGAAGTATTATCAATGATGTCAAAGGTATAAAAATTATTGATGATAAAGGCCCCATTAAATTTTATGGTGTTTTTAATATTCATATCTTGGATAATGTGTGTTAATATTTATTTAATATTAATGAATATATTTTTGGTTGCATATAAGTCAAAAGAGGGCCCATGGAGAAGTCAAAGTGTCATGGAGCAAAAGACAAAAGAGGAATGGGATGCATTTTGTCATGAAGAGTCATCTTGAGGAATTATAAAAGTAACCATGTGAAGACAAAAGAGGGTATGGCAACATTTTTCCATGAAGGGGACACTTTGAGGAATATGAAAAGTCACCAAGATAAAGACAAAAGAGGAAAAGATGCATTTGCTTATGAAGGGTCACCATATGACTTTTAAAATGCAAGGATACTAAGGGCCATGAAAGTTTGGCATCATTTTCCATAAGGATTGAAGGGTCATAAAGGGGTGAATGGCAAAGGTCATTTGGAAAGCTATAAATAAAGGCTTGAGAAGCCATTTGTAAGATGCAAGAGAGTGCATGGTTTGTATTTTTTTTTAAAGAAAGAAAATCAAGAGATATTATAGAGTTATATCATTTGTTGAGTAAACAACATTGAGAGATAGTTATGTTTTATACACACGAGGGGTTGGTGCTCCTGTGGGTTGGTGCTCACAAATAGTTATTGTGTTGGTGCTTGGCAAAGGGGTTGGTGATCCTGTAAGTTGGTGATTTTAAAACTTTGTAATCTAAGATGGTGCTCATTCATATACTTGAGATTATTCTCTAGGATTTTTCCCACTTTGGGTTTCCACATAAAAAATATGGTCTCTCTCTCTCTCTCTCTCTCTCTCTCTCTCTCTCTCATCTCTCTCCTCTCTCTCTCTCTCTCTCATCTCTCTCTCTCTCTCTCTCTCTCTCTCCCCCTCTCTTGTGTGGTGCATATTATTATTTTAGTTTTATTACATATATTGAATGTGTGATTAAGTGGTTAAAGAAAGTAAATCAGTTTAAGTAAAAGATATATATTATACTGATTCATCACCCCTCTCAATATATTTCATGCTTAATAATTGGTATCAAAGTAGGTTCTTTTATAAAAATTTTTACATCTTGAAGGTAGATTAGGAAAGCACGATGGCTGGATCACATGAAGGTTTTTCTAAAAATAAGTCACCTTTGTTTGATGGGACAAATTATGGTTTTTGGAGCATAAGGATGAAGACTTATTTGATGGCCCTTGGATTTGATATTTGGAAAGCACTGGTGGAGGAATATGAAGATCCACAGACACTTGTAACTACTCTAATAGAAAATATGGGAAGTGAAAATAATTCTAAAGCTTTAAATTATATTTTATGTGGTTTATGTGAATCAGAATTTGTTAAAGTTATGAAATATAAATATGCTCATGAAAACTTGGGTAAAAACTTGAGAATATTTACAAAAGTGATGGAAAGGTTCATCAAGCTAATCTTTAGACTTTTAAAATATAGTTTGAGAGTTTGAAGATGGAAGAGGAAGAAAATTTAGTAAGTTATCTTTTGTGGGTTGATCAAATAGTTAATCAGATTCAATGTCTTGGAGAAAAGTTAGAATAATCAATTATGGTTCAAAAAGTTTTGAGATCTCTACCATTGGGAAATGATATAAAAGTTTTAGCAATTGATGAGATGAATAATTTAGCCAAGTTGAAGATGGATGAACTACATGGTATTCTTACAACATATAAGATGTAGATTGAATAAGAGAGACCCTCAAAGATAGAAGTTGCTTTCAAGACATTAAATAAAGAGAAGGATAAGATTCAAGAATCAAGTGACAGTTCTAGAGATGATAAATATGACAATAGAGCTCTATTCATTTGCAAGCCAAAAAAGGGCATAGGTAAATATCAAGGAAATTTACTTTTTAAATGTTTTAATTATGGAAAGATTAGACATTTTGTAGCTAAGTTCCTAGATAAGGGTAATGGTGACAATAAAAAAGGAAAGCCTATATACAAGAAAAATTTAAAAGGAAAATTCAAGAAGGGATTTGAGAAGAAGATTTTGTATTCTAAAGACCCTAGCTCAATCGAAGATAGTAGAGTTAGTGATTCAAAAGAAGAAGAGATTCTATTCATGGACATACATGAATATGCCTCCAAAAATAAAAATATAGATGATCAAGAAGAAGAACATGATAAAGCCAAAGGGAATCTAGAAGAATAACTCATTAGTACCTTAGAAGAGTTAAAAGCTTTTGAGAAGAAGAATTTAAGATTAAAGATTTATATCGATAAAAATGAAAAGAGTCAAAGGAAATAATTGAAGATATACAAGCACACTTTGAAGAAACCAATAAGAATGAAGATCTAATGGCATAGTTGTAAAAATTAAGTAAATAATGTGAAAGGTATGTTATTTAAATTGCTTCTTTAAAATAAAATCTTGAGAAAACAAATAAATCAATCAATGATAGAGCAACCAATGATTCAAAATTTGAGAATAACACTAATATGTTGAATAAGATATTAGAAAATCAAAGATCAATGTTAGATAAGATAGGTATCAGATTTGAAAAAGAGAAAGGGGAGAGCCACTACTTTCATAGACAAGGAAAAAGGAAAGAGCTATGTTGAAGATCTTATAGAAGAGGAAATAAAAAGGGAAGAAGTTAAAAATATAGAGTACATCTCAAACAAAGAAGGCTGGAAACAATAGAGCTACAAAAGGAAATTAGGTTAGAGATACACATATAGGTCCTATTTTTATGGTTACTATTTTTTATTGTAATGGATATGGTCATAAGAAAATCGAATGTCAAAAAAAGGGATAATAATTTTAGAAATAAGAAGGAAAGTCATGCAGAGTCAGGCAGAAGCCACAACTCTTTTGCTCCTCTATTAGGATTTAATGAAGAAGACATAATATGTTACAAGTGAAACAACTTCAGACACATAGTTTGGTACTATAAAATCATATTTGAGTCAGTCAAGAATGTCCAGAGTTTTAAGGCTCCATTCATAAAGAAGAAAGTTCAAACATGTTCATGGTAGAAGAAACAACCTAAAAGATCTATGTTGGTATAGACAGCTTTGCATGCAAGAAATGAAAAAAAAGCCATGGTTCATTGAAATTAGATGATTGAGGCACATGATAAGAGATAAGAGCAAGTTCATAAGCTTGAAGAAGATAAATGGTGGCATAGTGAAATTCAAAGACTATACTATTGCCAAAATTTCCAAAAAAGGTACACTAAGTTTGGATAATGGTAGAACTAAAACTAAAAAATATTTTGTATGTAGAAGGTCTTAATCATAATATTTTGAGTGTAAGTCAAATGTGTGATCAGGGGCACACACTAAAGTTTAATACAAAAGATTTTTAAATTAGGAGAAAAGATTCAGATGTGTTGTTTGCAGATGCTCAGAGAATAGGCAATAATTTATATATGTTATCAGACATCAAAGGTTAAAGATGTTGTTTGAGTTAGATTGAAAAAATTTGGCTATGGCAGAGGAGAATGGGACATATAAATTTTTACAATCTTGTCAACATCAACAAGAAGTAAGCAGTCAAAAATATTCTAAAGATTACAAATCCATCTGACACACTTTGTGAACCTTGTTAACATGGGAAATAGGCTAGAAAGGTGGTTTAAAAAAAAGAGTACTCAACCACTTAGATGTTAGAGATTGTTCACCACTGATCTATGTCAACCTATGATAACTCAAAGTACTGAAGGTGAGAAATATTTTCATGTTTCTTATTGATTATTTTTCACGTATGACTTGGGTAATCTTTTTAAACAAAATATCAGAAGATTTTAGACATTTCAAAGCATTCAAAGCATTAGTTGAGAATGAAACCAATTTGAATATTAAGTGTCTAAGATCATATCAAGGTGGAAAATTCATGTTAGATTAGTTTATTGACTTTTGTGAAGACTATGGAATAAAGAGACATTATTCAGTAGCTAAAACTCCACAGTAAAATGTAGTTTAATGGAGAAATAGAATAGTTTAGGAGATGACGAGGACAATGCTAAATGAATCTAAGATACCAAATAAATACTAGAGAGAGGTTGTTGCTATATTAGTGCATATTCAAAATAGAGAATTATTGAGAGCCAATATTGATAAGACTCCTTATGAGCTATGTAAAGACAAACCAACAATAGTTGATTATTTTAGTGTTTTTGGTAGTAGATGCTTCATAAAAGAGAACTGATGAAAAGCTTGGTATGTTTGAATCCATAGTAGATGAAGGTACATTTCTTGGTTATTCTTGTAAAAGTAAAGCTTATAAATGTTATAACAAAAGAGCTAAGAAAAATTGTTGAAAGTGCAAGTGTCAGGATAGAAGAAGATGGAACACAAAGAATCAGTGATTTAGTAGACATTCATGAAATCATTGAAGAGGAAGATTTTGAAGAATCAGATGAAGATGAGAAGAAGGAGAAAAAGGAAACCAAAAATCCAACCAAATATGTTTAAAGAAATCATAATAAAAGTTGACATCATTAAGGATATAAATGAAGGAATTTACACCAAAAGAATGATGGTAAAGTCAATCTAAGAAAGTTTATTTTTCTTTGTTATCCAAAATTCAGCCTATAACTTTTTCAAAAGCTAGACATAATCATTGGGGTTAAGGTAATGCATGAAGAATTAAATTAGATAGAAAAGAATGATACTTAGGAATTAGTGACTAGACCAAAAGATCACAATGTGATATGAACAAACTTGGTTTACAGAAATAAGTTGAATGAAAATGGAGAAGTGACCAGGAATAAAGCAAGATTAGTATGTAAAGGATATTATTAGATTGAGGGAATAGATTTTGAAGAAACTTTTACACCAGTGGCAAGGCTAAATACTATTAGAATGTTTTTTTACATATGTAGTATTTAAAATTTTCAAAGTGTTTCAGATGGATGTCAAATCTACCTTTCTAAATGAGAATATAGAAGAAGAGGTTTACATTGAGCACCCTAAGGGATTTATTCTCTCAAATATTAGTAGCCATGTATGTAGATTGAAGAAAGCACTGCATGGATTAAAACAAGCTCCTAGAGCTTGGTATGCAAGACTTGATAAGTAGTTATAGGATCAAAGTTTCAAGAGAGGATTTGCTGACAGTAATCTCTACATCAAAATAAAAGGTGAGAATCAATTGATTATTATGGTATATGTTGATACCATTATTTTTAGAGGAAATATTGAAAAGATAAAAAAAGAATTTTTTTGATAATATGAAAAAATAATTTGAGATGTCTATGCTTTGAGAATTGTCATGTTTTTTAGGATTACAAATATTTCAGTTAGAAAAGAGAATTTTCATATCTAAAAGTAAATATGCCAAGAAAATGTTGAAGAAATTTGGTTTTGAGGATTTTACACTAGTTGGCACACCAATGTGTACAATAAATAAAGTGAGCAAGGATGAAGATTCACTTGTTGTAGATCAATCTTTGTATAGATCTATGAATGGTAGACTTTTATATTTGATAGCATCGAGGCTAGAAATCATGCATGTAGTAGGTTTGGTTTGAAGATATCAATCAGCTCCAAAAGATATTCATGTTCAGTTGGTGAAGAGAATATTTAGATATATCAAGGGGACACTAGATTATGGATTGTGGTATCCCACATGCAGAGATTTCACTTTGGTTGCTTATATATATTCAGATTGGGAAGTTTGCTTGGATGACAGAAATAGTATAAGTGGAGGAGATTTCTTCCTTGGTGATAGTTTAGTATCATGGCTAATCAAGAAGCAAAATTTAGTATCACTTTATATAGCTGAAGCATAATATATTGAAGTGGTATTGTGTTATACTCAAGTGCTTTGGATGAAGCAAAATTTGGAAGATATCAAGGTAAAATTTGATGAACCTATTTCTATTTAAAAAAAAAACACAAGTGTTATTAATATTTCAAAGAATATAGTGATGCATTTAAAAACAAAACATATTCCCATAGATATCACTTCTTGAGAGAGCAGGTTGTAGATCAATAGGTTAAGATGGAATATATCAGTACTATAGAGTAGATTTTAGATATTTTCACAAAGTAACTACCAAAAGACACATTTGAGTATATATGGGAGAAGTTGGGAGTAATTTATTTTACTTCCTGTCATTGAGGTTCAACATCAGTTAAGGGGGATCTAAGTGTTAGCTCTAAGTATGCCCTTTGCCATTGATGTCAAAGGGGGAGAAGAATAAAAATAGGTACAGGTACAAGTGCAAAAACAAGTATAGGGAAAAAATTAGTTGATACAATAAGGGAGAGTTAATGTATGTTTTTTAGATGGTAGTATGTGTAGGGTTTATGATATGGTAGTTTCAATTTGAGGTTTCCATTAATGACAAAGGGGGAGATTATTGGAAATATTGTCATTGATGTCAAAGGTCTAGCATTATTGGTGATAAAGGCCCTATTACATTTAATGGTGTTTTTAATATTTATATCTTGGCTAATGTGTGTTAATATTTATTTAATATTAATGAATATATTTTTGGTTCCATATAAGTCAAAAGAGGACCCATGGAGAAGTCAAAGAGTCATAGGGTAAAGGAAAAAAGAGGAATTGGATGCATTTTCTCATGAAGAGTCATCTTGAAGAATTCCAAGAGTCACCATGTGAAGACAAAAGAGGGTATGGCACATTTTTCCATGAAGGGACACTTTGAGGAATATGAAAAGTTATCAAGATAAAAACAAAAGAGGAAAAGATGCATTTGCTTATGAAGGGTCACCATATGAGTTTTCAAATTCAAGGATACAAAGGGTCATGCAAGTTTGGCACCTTTTTCCATGAGGATTTAAGGGTCACAAAGGGTGAATTCCAAAGGTCATTTGGAAAGTTATAAAGAAAGGCTTTGGAAGCCATTTGTAAGATTCAAGAGAGTGCATGGTTTGTATTTGTTTTTTAAGAAATAAAAGAAAGAGATATTGTAGAGTTCTATAATTTTTTGAGTAAGCAACATTGAGAGATACTTATGTTTTATACATAAGAGGGGTTGGTGCTCTTGTGGGTTGGTGCTCACAAATATTTTCAAGGGGTTAGTGCTCCTGTGAGTTGCTGATCAAAAATAGTTGTTGTGTTGGTGCTTGGCAAAGGGATTGGTAATATTGCAAGTTGGTGCTTACAAAATTTGTAATTTGAGTTGGTGTTCATTCATATACTTGAGATTGTTCTCCATGGTTTTTCCCGCTTTGAGTTTCCACGTAAAAATTTCATCTCTCTCTCTCTCTCTCTCTCTTATGTGGTGCATATTATTGTTTTATTTTTATTTCATATATTAAATGTGTGATTAAGTGGTTAAATAAAATAAATTAGTTTAAGTAAAATATATATAATATATTGATTCAGCCCCCTCCACTCTTAGTATATTTTGTGCTTAACAACCTAATAAACAAAGGTAGTTAAACTATTGAATGATTTATGTAAGAAAGAAACACTTATTTAGAAAAAAAATTGAAAGGAAACTAAATAATGTGTTAGAAAATAATTAGGGAAAAATTTAAAAAAAAACTATGTATAGGGGACTTAACTTTCTTTAATAGTAGTGTTTGAGATGTATCTCATTAACTAGGATAGGAAGTTCTTCACCATTCATCCTTGTGAGCTAGAAAGCATTATGGGATTTAAAACTAGAAAATGTATATGGTTCACTCCTAAGAGAATCAAATTTTGCGTGTTTTCCAAATCTTGCCTCTATCCTCATCCCACTTGAGGACCAAATCTCCTTCTTCAAAACTTATTGAAGAAGTTCCTTTATCAAAAGATCTCTTTGTCATTATTTGATGGGCCTCCGTAGCCAACATGACCTGATGCCTTGTCTCTTCTATATCCATGAGCTCAACATATCTTATTTCCATTATATTAGTCTCCAAAATCTCAAGTTTATGAATTAATTCCAAAGTAATGAATTCAAGAGAAATAGGCATTCTTGCTTCCTTATTGTATACTAGTTTGTATAGAGAATTAGAAATTGATATTTTATAGGTAATCCCATCAACCCATAAAGTTGAATTCAATTTGAGATGTCATGATCTCTAATTGTCTTCTATAGTCCTCTTGATGATCTTCAACAAATTCTTATTGGTAGACTCAAAATTGCCATTGCCTTGTGGATAATAGTTTGATGAGGTACTAAGAAAAATACTATGTTGAACTACCTACTAGCTTATCTTAGATCCTGCAAAAGCCATATCATTATAATAAATTATAGTTGAAGGGACACAAAATATAGTAAGTAAAACCTTCATATAAGTATAAAACATTAGTTTCATTGGCTTCTTTTCATGTTACTGCCTTTGTCCATCTGGTAAAATAATCTATGGTAATCAGGATCCATTTGTGTCTCAAGCTTGATGGGGGGTTGATAACACCAATAAATTATAATCCCCATTAGATAAATGGTTGATTAATTAAAATTGGATGGAGAGGTAAGGTTACACGTCTCATTTTTATAACAAACGTGGCACACTATCTTTATTTCTTGATCCATTCATAGCAATCACCAAATAAACTTGGCTAGTAATACCTGCCTCTTATGATCTTATTAGATATAATTCTGGATAAGTAATGTCCCCCACCATGTCTATCATGGAATTTATTAAGTAACTTCTATGTTTGACCTATTTATATGCATCTTAGCAATATACGATTGATATCCTTTTTAAATAATACATTATCAACAAGGAAAAAAGGAATTGACTATAATATGAAATATCTCCTCTTTGAAGGAGTGAGATGAAAAGGATAAATACCATATTGTAGATATCTTATCATATGTTGGAGCCAACTAAAAATTTAGGCCTAATTACTTACAAGTTCTTGATCATTTTACACCATAACCTATTCATTAGACTCCTACGAGTCTTGGGCTAGATGTTCACATAGTCCTTTGCCTCTAACCACTTTGTGGCTTTGATGTCAATGTCATATTCCATAACCTTGGTTATCCAACCATATCTTTTATCACTTTTATATTTTTTCAAAAGAACATCTTTAACACTTGGATGTTCAACCATCAAATGTATCTTATTATTAGATAACAAGTACCTAAACTTTTAAAGAGACCTTATAACTGAAAGAACATGCTTCTCAACAAAAGAGTACCTTGTTTCATATTCTTCTAAGCCTTGACTAAAAAAGGCTATTGGCTTCTCTAAAGTATATTTATTATACTACATGAGAATAACTGATATTATGTCAAGGTTAGCATAGGTATATAAGAAGAAATACTTTGTAAAATAAAGGTTCATGAGTGTAGGAGCACTGGCTATAACTTTCTTGATTTATTCAAAACTTTTCACTCCTTCTTTAGACCAACTGAAACTTTGACCTTTCTTTAACATGGCTATAAGTGGCCTAGCTAAAGTAGAAAAATTTAAAATATATCTCCTTATGAATTTAATCTTGCCTAAAAATATTTACAAGGCTTTCTTATGCTTAGGCAATAATATTGTAATAATTAATTATATCTTATCAGGGTCTATGCTTGTACCTTTCTTTGAAATGACATGCCCAAAAATCCCACCTTCATGAATAGTGAAAACACACTTTTTGGGTTCAAAGACACTCTAAATTATCTACACCTTTAAAACACCTAATTGAAATGAATCATATGCTCATTTTTACTATGAGATAATACTATTATGTCATCTAGATAAACAAGAATAAAATTGTTGAGGAGACCCTGAAATGCCATGTCCATAACCTTATAAAAAGTGGCTCCAACATTAGATAAACCAAAAGGCATATGTTTGTATGAAAACGTCCCCCACTTTATGGTGAAGGCTATTTTGTACTAGTATTATTCTTTGACCAAAATTTGGTTATATCCACTGTAACCATCCAATAAAGAGAATCTTTTTGAACTTGTAATTAGTTATAAAATCTATTCCATTGATGTCAATGGACAATAATATTTGAGAGAGGCCTTGTTCAAGTCATGGAAGTTGACACATATCCTTATTTCACCATTTTTTTATATTGAAACAAGGTTCGCTACCCAAATTTAGTGTTTAATTCAAAATATTATGGTTGACTCAATGAGCTTATGCAGTTCAACTCTCATTAGAGGTTTAAGCTTTGGATTGATTGGCCTTTGCCTTTGTTTGAATGGCCTAGTCTCATCTTCTAACTCAATGCTATGTTGATCTAGAATTGTATCAAAAAATTTAAGGTTATTGTATGACCATGTAAAGACATCTACAAAATTTGAACATAACTTAATAAAAGCTTTTTTTCTTTGAAGATGTGTAAACTTTACCTAGATTTAAAATTTTCCAATTGTAATATCTACATTTGTATAGTGTAAATAAAATTTTTCTTTTCTTAATTCATCATCTCTATTGAATATATTTTATAGGGTGACCAGTCCTTTGGGCAACTTGTTTGTCTTTAATTGTACAATCTGATCATCATACTACTATAAATGTTTATCTTGGTTCCTTGAGGAGAATTCAGCTTCCTCTTGTAAGACTATGAAAATTTAGTTGTCATATTCAAATAATTTCAAATTTTCATGGTTTTATATGACATAAGGTCTCACCACTACCTTGATGTGTGACTGGACTTTATCCTTTTTTATATTATCTAGGATATTAAATTTTGATGCAATAGTAGCCAACCTGTCTACATGCTTGTTTTGATTTCTTGATATGGATTGAATATTGAAGGCTTGAAAGCATTCAACTAAGTCCCATAATCTATGATTACAATAATTAAGTATTTGGTTCTTTCATATATTAAGTCCCCTTACTTGGCAAATTACTAATTCACTATCTCCAAAGACTTGTAAGGAATTAACCTTCATCTTTCTTGCTCATTGCAAACCATACACCAATGTTTCATATTCAGTGACATTATTGTAATAACTAAAATAAAAATTGAGAGAAGAGAAATAAATTTGATTAGATGGATAAATTAACATCATTCTAGCTCTAGTGCCATGTTTGTTCCTGGATCCATCAAAATATAGCTACCATATTCCATCACTAGGCTACTCATCTTTCATCAATGTTGGAATTGGTGCATCATTTTCATGAAGATGATAGACACAAAATAATTTTTATTCAATTAAATTGTAGGGATCATAATCATATAAATCATAGGCCCATTCATCAATTAAAAAATATTAGACTCCATCTATAGGTGATTTATATTCAACCTCACTATTTTCTAACACCTTGTTTGAGATAACACTATTAGTGCTCACCATGCTTGGCATATATGGATCCAAATGAAATATTACAATGGATTAAGAATGTATTATAAAATTAGTTCCATACCTAGTTTTGAACATTAGATAGGTATAATTATCTGATAAATATCCTCTGATTTTTTATGTAAAATATCTTAATAGACACATGGTAAAATAGGGAGGTAGGTCTACTACAACTACATATTGTTGAATAATAACATTAGGGTAAGCATGTAATGCTAGCTTTAGGTTTTTTTATCATGCCTAATATTTTATTTGGTGATCCATCAAATTTTAATACTACTTTAGTATTTATCTTATAGATAAGACCAAGCGTGTCTAAAATTTGTTTGGGCATGACAATGCTACTAGCTCCACTATCTACCATACAATTACGAACTAAAAAATCACCTAATATCAAAGAAAGATAAAAGGGAGGGGTATTTATTTACCTAAAATTAGGTTTATCCAAATTTGTCATGTTATGTATCTATTTATTAGGTTGCTTGATTTACTGGTATGAATTGGCCAAAATAGCTTCTTGTTTCTCAGTTAGTTCTTTAAATACCTTGAGATTTGAAAGCTCTTCAATCAAAATGTAATTTTTCCTTGGGATGGTAAGGAGATACCGCATGATAATACTAAAAATTTATTTCTTTATTTGATAAATAATGTTAAAAAATATTTCACTAAGCTTTGAATGTAACTTTTGAGCCACTGGTTGTTCTCTAATTAGGGGCATTTGGGAACTTTCATTATGTATATGTTCTAAATATTCTATGATTTAGGAACAAATTTATCTTTGACATTCTTTACACAAAATTAAGAACACTAGAATCATTTCTCACATCCTAATCTTCTTCAATTGCTCTTCTTTTAGTTTTAGTCAGAGCTACCACTTGACTATTTGTGTTGCTAGTTTCACCAACTTGGTTGAACGTAATGTGATCATACAAATGCCAATTAACATTGATAACATCAATCTACCCTAGAACTTGTTGAGTTTCTCCTTATATTTCTATGTTCATGTCTTGATATTGACCACCTTAAAGAGGGAACTCTTCTTGTGTCATCTATGACATGGTAATCTCTTGTGATACCAAAGCTTGATTCTAAATGTCATTTAGATTGGAAGGATACCAACTTGGATCTTGCATTAAGTTATTTTGGGGAGTAATAGCTTTTGATATGGAATGTACATTGGGATCAGGGGTTTCATATGGCTTAGTTTGGGTTACAACTCCTTGATTTTGATAAGGTTGCCTATTGTCCTTGAAACCTTCATAAGGTGGTCTTTGGTTATTGAAATACTAATAGGTACTATAGTTTTGTTGTTGATAAGGTCTATCTTGGTACTTTTATCTCTTGAGTGAAACAATTTCATTTCTGAAAGCTTGTAACATGCTTTTAAAATCACCAATATCACTAGATTGATTAGGAGGGGCTACGAATTAGACTTTTGGAGATGGAATAGGGGATATAGATGGAATTTAGGGAACTTAAGGGGGAGGAACATGTTGAAATTTTGGAAAAAAGGGCATTAAAGGCCTTATAAAAATTTTAACAGCTTGAATCAAGTTATTCTCTACTATGGTAGCAATCTCATAGCCATTTGATAAGTTATTACCACCCATAGACTGTATCATGACACTTATATCATAATTGAGGGCCTTAAAGAAGAAAAAAAATGCATATTATAGGGATGGTCTAACCAATGTAGGGATCCTAATCCATGTCTTTTGGAATCTAAGGTTAAAATTTGATATGAATTCATGGGGTACCTTTTTATGGTAGTCAATTATTTAACCAAAGACAAATGATCATACTTTTCTTCAAATTGTTTAACTATAGCTGCATCTAACTCATCCAAAGTAGAAATGGAGGTCAAAGGAATATTCTTATACCATTGCAATGCTTCTATCTTGAAAGAGGCAACAAGTAATCTGATAGCCACATTATCTTGAGTAACATTATGAATAGAAAATAGATTGGCAATATCTTGGATATGCTTAATAGTAGTAGTTTTATCTCATTCTCTAGAGAAGAAATGAATACCTTTTAGATCATACACAAGAATTCCATCATAATAGGACAAATTCATGGGACTACCCCTATAAAATGGAATAAACATTTGATTCTTAATAACCATTTGGGTGAAATGGATTTGGATTATGGGGACAATAGATTAGACTAAAATAATAGACTGACCAAAAGATGAATATTGATTTGGAGGATAAGGCCTTATTATATTGAATCTTGATATTTTATAAGAAATAGGAGGAGATTTAATATGTTTAAAATAAGTACCTTTACTTGATTCTCTTGTCCTAACCTTGATCATGAAAGCATTATATGAAATATGCTATGAGCTTTTCAACCTAAAGGATCTTCAACTTTTGATGATGGTAGATCTCTCCTACTACTATGAATCTTTCCTCTCAATATTCAAACTTCAATTATACCAAAGAAACTTAGGGTCCCATCAGGCATGCCAAAATTATTAGGGATCTAAATTTTCACCCTATCTAATAAGGGGATTGTAAAGCTCCTCTACTCAAATCTAGTCCAATATGGGATTAACCTCTAGGTTATGGGTATCCTAATAATGGGTCAAACCTTTGGAGAAGGCTAGATTCCTAATGGATCTATCACCTACACTAAACCTAAACTAGCACCTGCTTGGAAAAGGGAGAGAGAATTGACAAAACTTATAAAATCATGTAAAAAAAATGGTGATGCACTAATTATTTGGTCACTCCAAATCACACAAAACACACTACGAGAAACTTTTAGACCAAAGAACATCAATCTCACATAAATATTTTAGAATAAGGCATTAATCAGTCATCAAATTAGTAAAAAAGGGAAAATATCCACTTTCAAGCTAGACAATAAACTACAAATTACACTTATAATGACCTCGAGAACTATTAAGCACTTCTTGAAGGTGAGAAAAACTCTATACATAAGAAAGGAACATACATTCACCTAAATATAGTAAATGAATTCATATAACACACTTCAATCTAGATTAGAAAATGATAGAATTTAGTATTTATTACATCAAAGAGGTGTCACAATACAAATTTTGGCAAAGTCTAGTCATACCAAAAATAGGGATAAATGATCCATTTTAAGGCTCAAAATCCTACATTTATAGAAAAAGGAAAGAGAGAGAACTGTGTGTTGGAAAAGGACTAACTACTTCTGATGGATTAACACCAATTTGAGGATGTTATTGAGTCAAGATATTATCAAGAAGGAATAATTTCAAAGGCCTTGTAAAAGAATTTAATGCTTTATGATCCTTATGCAACTACTAGGTCTTCATCTCAGGATTCCATGCTACCTCTACTTGATTTGTTTATAAGGATGATATCTTATAACTGATTGAAAAGTACCACATTTGCATTAGGTGGCTAAATATACTTGAATTATAAAAAATGATTAGTGATGATAGGTGAGACATAGGTCCACTATAGGTGAAAACCAATCTTAGACCATTGGCTTTCACATAGTTATAATATCTATAAAAGTCAACAAACTTTTTGACTTTACTTCACAGTCATTGGTTTATCTTTGCCTTTGCATTAGACCCAAAATATCTATTATATGGAGCCTTAGTGGCAATGTTTGGTCTCTTAACTATGGCCCTAGTTAAACTTTGGTTCAACTCTAAGCTTAACTCATTTATATTTTCTTTTCCTAGGTCCATTTAAAATTCTTCAGCTTTCATTAAAAATGTCCCAAGATCACTCTCACTTATTGGATATCAGTTACCAACTTAGACTATCTACATCATACTCAACTATCCTTATGCTTATTGGTTCCATAGATAATTTTGACTTATTGACTCTACCTCACTCCATTGATCTACCTATGAACGGATGACCATGAGCCACTTATTTTATACCAACTAAATGTGTTTGTGCTACTTGTCCTTAACTCATTAACTCTTTGGATTTGTTGACTAGTTTGACTCATGTGGATTGTCTGATCTTGATGTATGAGTTCACATACACCATAGATCTCCCTGGTCCCACTTTCCTATCAATTTTTGTGCTCCATTGGATCATTGGTATGATTAAGAGCAATCCCTTCATTTACCTTGGACCCATCCTTTTGTCAATGAATTTCATCTATTAGATCTTGGATTGATTATCTCACACCATTAGATTATGTTCAACTTGTAGCTCTTTACATGTTTTAACCTAGAGAACTCTTAACTTGGTTGACTCCAAATAGATCATTAGATATTATGTGTTATTATGAGGGCTCCTATGGACCATTAAATATTGACCAACTTCAAACCTTTTAAGGAAATTTTAAACCCAAATGGTTACTTGCCTTCATTAAAATTGATGTTCATGCTAATGTCATTTGACATATACATGGATGTTTTTGACATCCCACAAACCATCAATTTTAAGCATAAATAGATTTTTGTGCAAGCTTTATTTTGATGTTAGCGTAAATGTCTTATGTTGTAGGTTCAACTTTTAAGTCTGATAACTTAAAGTGAAAAAGTCATGAAGGCACCAAATTTTCAAGAGTTGTTCTTGAGACTGAAAAAGATGAACCTATTTGATCCACTGGTCCCACTTTCCTTCTGAGTGAAGATATAAAATACTCAGTTTGACTGATCTATTCATTCCCATATGATGTCCCAAGGATGGTGTAGTTCATTTGGCTAAGTATGGGAAAATTATCAAAATTTGATTGAGGAGCCAACTTTGAACATGCACAACTTCTACCATGCTTCGGTGGATGACCTAAAACTTGGCATGTAGCAACTAGGGACCAAGATAGATAAACCCGTGTGATCGCTTTTTCCTGAGATTACCACATGTGTGACATATACCTTATGCAAATTACCTATTTAGACTTTCTACTAATTCCACTAAATTTTTGGACTAGGCAAAATTTGGTATGTAGACCCAAACTGGTAATAAGAACTTCTATCATAAGCTTTCTAGCCTGGATAGTAGTAAGCAAGGCCTTGAGTGAGACTAGAAGTATATTTTTTTAGGCTATAAACACTTAGATAGAAGTAGATCAATGCCCATACCATTTCCCTTAAGCTAAATAACCAATATTTTTCCTCTCCAAAGTTATGGTTTCTTAGATAGATCTAAATTATTTCATTTGAATTCAAGAGCTATAAAAAAATTAATCACTTTTACACACACTAATGTTCTAAGGCTAAATTGAAACTTAGTATGTCACATGTTGAAGTAGAATTTAACACCTTAATATTTCTAAAAAATTTTAATGAATTTTTTATAATTTGGGTTTGTTATTCAGGTGTGAAGATGTGGTGTCTAAGTTATGGCCTAATTATCTAGAGATTTTTGGTTTTGAATGCTTTTTTAGCATTCTCCCTATGAAATTCTCCGTTTTTTATGTCCCCAACATGTCCCATATTAAAATTTTAATATGAGGACCCTCTTATCCTAGTTTGGTCTTTCATTAATAGGTTTCTAGATGTGAAGTTATATTTTCTAAATGCCTCATTGATATTAACCAAGTCTGTTAATCAAATCTTCATTATTGTACTTGGTCTAAAATTCTCATTTAGGACTACATTAACTTAAATATCTAAATTTATATATATATATATATATATATATATATATATATATATATATATATATATATATATATGTATGTATGTATATATAAAGTCTTGGCTTGAATCCTATGTTGGGAATGTATAAAATATCCCTTCCTCATGTCATTTCACATTAGATTTAGGCAAGTTGTCTAAACTATTTCAGATTTTTTTGGCTTCTTCTTTTAATAAATTTAGTCCATTTATGATTTAATTTCAAACTAATTGACTAAATGTTCACATTATTTCATCTTGGTAATTAGTTGATTTATTAATAATGGACAAAAAATTGGTTTCAATTTGACAAAGTTTGGATTTAAATTCATTAAAAATGGCTTTATCATTGTTGGATTCATGCACCTTATGGATTTTATTTAAATGTTCAACCATTTTCATTTGAATACTTAGTCATTTATTTTCAAATAAATTAGCTAAGTTGGTATTTTAATCAGGCTAAACATCCTTTTTTAGTCCTATTTTTATCTTCACTTAATGTTTTGGGATGATTATAAGGGATAACTTATTAACATTTCCTTCAATGTGTTTTTTTCCTTATTTTCTTTTTGTAGGTTTTTTCCCTTCCTTGGGCCCTTTGTATCACTATGTTGATTCTACATGGAATCAACCTAGGGACCAAAAGACCCAAAGGATATAGTAATCACATAGATGCTTTTAGGCCTTTGGGTCACTAGGACAAAACTATATGGCACCAACCTAAAGACCTAGAGGGTACTGTACTAGCCTAGATGCCTATAGACCTCTAGGTCACCAGGATGGTACCATGTGGAACCATCTTATAGACCTAGAGACCCTAAAATCATAATGTGTAGGTGGGAAGATAAACTATGCATCTTGAAGGCCATGTGTCCCCAAGTGGAGACTATAGGTAAAGAAAGGGTTTATTGGGAGGGTAGACAGTGTGACTAGAAGGGGCCTACATGGTTAAGGAGTAGACTACACATAAAAAAAATGTGGTTAAATAATCTCACATACGTGAAGTGAAGTGAGGGTGTACCCAAACCACATCAATCAACCAAATCATCAGGAGTAGCACATGCCAAACTTTGATGGCCCATTAAAGCATCAAGATGGTTGAATAAAATAATCATTTAAAATGCATAGTCTAGGAGTGGAGGAATCATTTTAGTTAAACAAGTATCATGACCATGAAGAAAATACAAAAGGGAATTGAACTTTTGTGAGAATAGAAGGGAATTTTCTAACTGAATGTAGTTTTAACAACTTGGGATCATCATCAAATCTAGAGATAATAATCTTTTACTACTTGAAGACAAGTCCCATTCTCTTTTCTATATAATGAATATTACATTATTGTTTAGGGGTGGACATTTTTTACACTAAAAATTTATATAAATTTATTAAGGCTATGACCTTCCACTTTATGACTTCATTTTGGCTTGTGATTTCTTGCTTGAAGGTATAACTAATGTTTTTATAATAACACTAAAGTATATACCATTTTTATTATGAAGCTCAAGTTGTTTTTTAGTAACGTTATTCATCCCTTGATGAAACATAGTTAATTGATGCTAATAATAAATATTAACACTTGTTTACTTATGAATATGAAGTTAGATTGTGTAATAACTAATATAATTGGTTTTGAATTTATGTTCTATTTAAAATTAAGTTATGCCAAGTCATTAGGTGTAATAGCTACAATTTTTTTATATGATTTTACTTAATATAATTTAAGATTAATATGTTTAATTATCCCATATAATATTTCCCATTGAGTTTATTTATTATTTACTATAACTAAACCTAACACATAATGTTATAATTGTGATCATGCATGATTTTAAATTTTAGCTTTAACAAGTTTATTTCAATCAAGGATCCCCTTATTTTCCTAGGAGTGGAGGAATCATTTTAGTTAAATAGGTATCATGACCATGAAGAAAATACAAAAGGGAATTGAACTTTTGTGAGAATATAAGGGAATTTTCTAACTGAATGGAGTTGTAACAACTTGGGATCATCATCAAATCTAGAGATAATAATCTTTTACTACTTGAAGACAAGTCCCATTCTCTTTTCTATATAATGAATATTACATTATTGTTTAGGGGTGGACATTTTTTACACTAAAAATTTATATAAATTTATTAAGGCTATGACCTTCCACTTTATGACTTCATTTTGGCTTGTGATTACTTGCCTGAAGGCATAACTAATGTTTTTATAATAACACTAAAGTATATACCATTTTTATTTTGAAGCTCAAGTTGTTTTTTAGTAACATTATTCATTCCTTGATGAAACATAGTTAATTGATGCTAATAATAAGTATTAACACTTGTTTACTTATGAATATGAAGTTAGATTGTGTAATAACTAATATAATTGGTTTTGAATTTATGTTCTATTTAAAATTAAGTTATGTCAAGTCATTGGGTGTAATAGCTATAATTTTTTATATGATTTTACTTAATATAATTTAATATTAATATGTTTAATTATCCCATAGAATATTTCCCATTGAGTTTATTTATTATTTACTATAACTAAACCTAACACATAATGTTATAATTATGATCATGCATGATTTTAAATTTTAGCTTTAACAAGTTTTTTTCAATCAAGGATCCCCTTATTTTCCTATTGTACTCGTTACATATTTTTATCCTTTTTGTGATGAATATACTACATATTGTATTATATTTATCATATCCATGTGAAGGATAATGTGGAAATACTTAAGCAAACATCATAAAAAACTCTTAGGAAATACAAATTGATCAGATTCGTAGTGGTTAATCACCATTTCTCACCCATGTTATAATGTTTTGAGATTTTCATCCCTTGTATCATCATTAGGTCTTAAAAAAGAGGATACATTCTATCATGTGTGTTTTTATCTCCCTTTATCCCATCAAATCATCTAATTATAATAACTATTTCTATTAGGGGTCACAAATTTAGGCCAAAAGGTTCCAATAGCTTAAGGGATACAAATTTATTTTCAATGTATTGGAGTGGACAAAGGTTTCTCACATCTTAAATGTGGTAAATGGGGTTGAGATAACCATCTCTAACAAATATTAGAAGTTATTTTAAATCATATTTTAAGATGTCATTCCATTGTTGGAGATGTATAGAGTTAATATATTTCCAAGAGACAAAATTTAAATATCATAGGTTGGAAATGGAAATATAATTTTATTACAATACTTGACACAAAATCTAGGAAGGTTTGTAGTATTTTGAGAATGAGGGGTTTTATGGCTAGTGGAGTACCCGAGTGACTAGAAATACTTCAAAAAATAAAAATAATTAATATTATAACCAAAACCTTAGCTAAAAAAATGAATTGAGAGGATTTCCATCAATTAATTTAATTAAATTAAAATCTAGTCCCACCAAGCATGCCAAAAACTATTGATGCATTGACATGTCCAATTTTTATAGCCTGCATTTCAAACACAAAAATGAGATCTCTTGCTAGTGTGGACTCTTGAAAAATAACCTCTAGATATAAAAGGTTTTATTGTCTAATAAAAGGCTTATCTACCTAATTAAATAACATAAAATAGAAATTGTAAAGGAAAAGGGAAGAAAGAAACATGAAATAAAATGGTATTGATTCACCAAAATAAGAAGTAATATAATTCCCCATCTTTGAAAGCATAAAATTGTCACTTAGTAAGAAAGGAAGTGATCAAAAAATAAATAAATATTATGAAAAAATAAATATATTTCATGAAGTTTTGACATCAAGATGAAAAGTAGATAGTATACTAAACATATTCGTATAAGATTTCATCACTTGTAGAAAGTATGCACAAAATACATTATAATTAAATAATAAGGCTTAGATTCATATTTAATACAAAAATAATAGAGGATTATATCTAAATTTTGAAAATAAAAAGACTTAGAAAGTCTAGGAAATCAACTCTTTTTCTCAAATGAGCTCAATACATTTATATAGGAGAAAAAATGAGAAGAATTAAACAGTCTCAAAGACTAAGTTAAAGAGTAGTAGAGAATATGACTTGTATTATTTCCTTTGAAATAATTCAATTATTATTCTATAGAGCTATGGTGGATTTGAAACAATAATACATTTATTCATAATTTTCCAACACAATATTGCTTCTTTATGGTTGCATCCACTTCTATTCTTGAATGGATTGAGTAGAGTATCCCATCTTGTCCTTATGGGTTATATAAATGGAATGAATAGAGTATCCAATAATGTCCTTGAAAGTTATATTATTTTAGTAATACTTTCTCTCTAAAATAGTGGCTTGATTTTAGTTTATCCTTTATCTAAATCTTTATGGATCCTTTAAAATATATAGCCATTAAACAAGTTGATTTAGAGTTCATGTGTCTCTTGAATTCATATTAGGGGAAGTAAAAATCTAAAAAAAATTAATAATTAATTTCAAGATAAAGGTGTTGACCCAATTTTGCCTCTCAGGCAAAATCTCGATCACCTTATACACCTGCTCTATAGGCCAGTCATTTCGGGTTGCAAGGTCCACTTTCAGGTTTTGACAGCACCGTTGCAGAGCATTGATCACGAAAGGCAGAGTCTTCAAACGTCCACAAGAGAGGAGAAGAAAACGGAGCGTTCAACACTTAGACAAAAAAGAGGGCAGACAAAATGCAGAGGGTGGAAAATTTGCCGCCCACTACAAGGGCGGGTAAAATGAGCTCACCTACAAACATGCAGAGGGCAGAAAATTCACCACCCACAACACAAAAGGCCGTCGACATCGGCCGACGTCGGCAATAATGTCGCCGTCGGCACCTTATATTGGCTGACGTCGGCAAAACTGTCACCGTCGGCATCACAACAGAAGACGGGCAAGGACAAAAGCCTGCCCTATGGCGGTGAAAATGAAAGTCCCACCCTATGGCGGTGAAAATGAAAGTCCCGCCCTATGGCGGTGAATTGTAAAAGCCTGCCTTAGGGTGGTGAAAATGAAAATCCCCGCACGCAATACTGCCGATGTCAGCACATTACACAAACCAACGTCGACAAGATTACCGCTGTAGGCAGCTTATCAGCCGACGTCGGCAGAGAATCCTACATGAAGTCCATGCAAAGGGTGGCAAAATCGCTGCCCACTACAAGGGTGGCAAAATTCACCTGCAGTGCACAAGAAAAAACCCGCCCAGCCACCGAAGGAGAAGACCATCATGCAAAACGAGGCAACAAGCATGGTCTTGGCAGACTTGTGATGTCATCAATAGTGTTTTTCATGCTTTCCAATGAAACTTCTCTTGACTCTTCTTCTATAAATACAGGGACTTAGTCATTTTCTAGGGATCTTCCTGACTTAAAAAAGAGCACTGCTCTGCATTTTCTCCACCTGAATCAATAAAAATACAGTTTTTGCCTCCATCTTGGATCGATTTTCTATGTATGCCATGAGTATTACTTGTGCTTAGTCATTGTTTTCCATGCTTTCACAGGTAATACCAATAGACCAGCTATCTACAGGCACCAGTTCTATAGCTAAAAGGAGAAGAGCAATACTTGAGAAGGACAGAACAGAGTAAGTTGCTTGCAAGTGTGCATTCCACAACACCTAAGTAAACCTCTGTTATGTATTTTCTATTATAGCCTCCCTGTTTGTCTTAGCAGCCTGGTTCCTTTACCAGATGTGTAGAGTATACTTGCATTTTCCCTGATTTTGAGAGTGGATCTGGAAGGTCACCCCCTTTATTTTGGTGTATCACCTCTTTTAGAGTAGGCTGTTTGTTTTCATACTTTTTCTCTCTCTCTTTTCATCCCCCCCAGTATATACCTATATACCTATATTTTGCATTACCTGAAACAAACAAGATACATCAGAGGGAACTAGCCCATATCTAGAGACTCTCCTCTCCTGCTTCGCCATCCCAAAGGCGAGAGAGGAGTTTCCATGTTGCGGGGAGAGGGTAGGAATCCATTTTCCTGCCATAGGGTGCACTTTCCAGCGTCAACAATTTTGGCACGCTCGGTGGGACTGTAGTTTTCAACGCAGTAGTATTTCAGGATTGATGCTGGTCCTGTTACAGTGATTTTCAAAGATTTCTAGCATTTGGTGACTCCACTGGTAAGATCTCAGTGTTTCATTTTAAGACCAGTCACTTAAACTTCTATGCCAAAGGTTACCACAAGGTCAGCTTCAAGAAGGGTCCCCTTTGAGTTCATTGAACTACCTTTAAACTCTGCTAAAAGGCTCAGGTTTGAAAGAACTCGCCCTTATCCACTAGTAAATCTTCCTAGACTTGTTGCTAGGAACACCAACCTAGCTCAGCCACAAATACAACCTGTCCCAGCCATGGCATTGCCTTTTGTAGTTTTTCATGGTGAAAGCCCTTTAAATCTCCCACGCTATGATCCGATCCCAGGAACAACTCTAAAAAATGTGCCTTCTTTTGATGGAGTGGGACCTATTACAGTTGTTGAGCATATCAAAAATATTGCCAACCTTTGCAATATTCACAATATAACAAAAGAAAATATTGCCATCAGACTGTTAGCCTTGTCTTTGAAAGGGAAAGCTCTTGACTGGTACGGCACCTTGCCTGTGAATTCCATACATTCTTGGAATGAATTGGGCACTCATTTAACTGATCATTTTGGGGAAAAAAGTGATGGCCTCTCTCTTGCTGAGCAGCTGACAACTATAAAGAGAGCTCCGCACGAGTATATGCAGGACTTCAACACGTGGTTTCAAAAGACTTGGGATAGAATCCCCGTCCTGGTAAGACCTACTCCCAGCTACGCTTTCTTGTACTATCTAAAAGCATTAAATAGTGACATTGCGATGATGATCCAATCTATGGGGGGACACATACTGCCAGCTGCGTATGACATAGCCATTACGGCCAAAAATTGCTTAATTCAAGCTGGGAAAATCGCCTCTAGGCCTCATATGCCACTTTTCCCAGAACCACTGCCCCCAATTCAGGCAGTCGCTCCCATAATTGCCCCCTACCTATCATTGAGAAACCAGCTACTTTTCCATCCAATGAATTAAATGAAGTTAAGGGCCTGTTGCAGAGCATGTCAAATGAACTTGTTGCCCTTAAAAGACAGCAAGCTCAAAGCCACAAGCCAAACCAAGGTTATCAAAATTATGGCCATGCCCCTAGACCCCCCTTTCCAAATTATAACCAAGGTTAGGGGCAGCTCACTACAACCAGGCCTTATCAAAATTATAACTCAGGCCCCTCTTCATCATCTAAAGCTATGGTGCCTACTCAGAATAATCTAGTGCAGGAGCAGCCAGGTTGTTCAACCATGGGACAAGGTCAAGAGCAAGCTGCCCACACGAACGATATGTTGAATTTTTTCCAGAATTTAGAAAATTAGGCTACTGATTTTTCCCAGTTTTTTGAGTTTCCAGCTCAGCCCAACGCAAGTAACAATCAAGCTTAGCCAGATTCTATCCTGATAAATCACGAAGAGGGCGAGCTCTGTGCAATTAATCATGGGGGCACTACAGGCAATCAGGGTGATTGCGTTGTAGCCAACAAAGATTTAAGAGAAGAGCAGTTGGGGAAGTGCAAGCTTCCCCTCAGGCAGCAATGAATCCTCCATCACACCCATTTCAAAAGGCCCCAATTGTCAGACAACCATTTGCACCTCCTGTTCCTCAATCTACAGCTCCAGTCGGGATCAGCCCAAAGGAAAACATGAAAGGAGTCAGTCCCCAAGTTAATATAGTTGAACAAATGAAGAAATTGCATGTGAGCATTTCTCTATGGGATTCATTGTCTCTTCCAGGAGAAAAGGAGGTATTGAAGGAAGAATTACATGAGCTAGATTGCCAGGCCATCCCAACAGACACTAATAACGTCTTAATGACGAATGGGCAGCCTGCGACTCCAGGTCAGGTAAAGAAAGAAGAAAAGACTCCCCCTTTTTATGTATCTTTGATCATAGGAGATTTCTTAGTACACAATTGCATAATTTATAGTGGGCCCAACACTTCAGTAATGCCTAAATGCATTGCTGATAAGATGGGGTTAAAGTACGAAGCAATGAATAAAGGAGTCTTGCAACTAGATGGGACACCTGCAAAGACAGTCAAAATCCTGAAAGGATTGAGTTTAACACTACATGCCTGCCTGACATTCTCGATCCCCCAAGATATAGTGGTAGTGGATGTTCCTCCATATTTTGCAATCTATTTGTCAAGGGACTTACGTCCAAGATAGGGGGCTATCTAGCAGCAAATTGGTCATACCTAGTTTTCAGAACCAAATACGGGACCAAAGTGAAAATCGAATCCGAGCCACTCTACAAAGACCACCTAGAGTCCTATTCACCCAAGGCAGCAAATGTCAGTTACACTATCATTGATCCAGAAGACTCTCAGATGGACAAATCTTCATCTTCTGCTCTTGAAGGAGTCACAGATCTACTCTTGGATGAGTGGGGAAGTGATAACTTCGAGCACGATCCTTATAAGTTTATTGAGGAGGTAGACCTTGGCGTCTATTGCTTACATGAAGAGAGTGCCGTCATGCCCAATATAATGAAGGAAAACAAAGAAGATCTTGGCTTGTGGCAGCTATACTTCGACGGTTCCAGGAGCAAACTGGGTGCTGGCGGTGGGGCAATGTTAGTCTCCCCTTCTAAAGAAAGGTACTTTTTAGCTTTCCGTTTCCAATTCTCTTACACATGTAACATTGTAGAATATGAGTCTTTGATTCATGGACTTGAGTGGGAAAGAAAGAGAGGGATCAAAAAATTGCAAATCCTGGGGGACAGTGAACTAATAGTATACCAAATAAGAGGCCTGAACCTAACCAAGAACTCCTTACTGAAGTCTTACAAGCATAGAGTCTGGGACTTGATGGAAGATTTCCTTGCTCTTAACATTACCTCTATCCCCAGGGAACAGAATAAGCAGGCTGACAGGTTGGCAGCTGTTGGTGCCCAATTTGATGTTTCAAAAGAGATAAGCAGGGGTTGTGGTTCGCACCATTTAAAAGTGGTGGTTCACCCTTCAATTCCAGATAATGTTACAAATTGGCAGGTCTTCAAAAGCGACTAGCAGATAGCTCTTTTCCTACAGGAAGAAGCCGAGTTTGCGGTCCACAATCAAGCAAAATTGCAGCAGCAATATGGAAATCAAATTGTTCAATTGAAGAACAATAAACTCCCTAAGGGTCTGGTCACACTTGAAAGTATTTTCAATGGAGAGGACCAACTAAGAGATGACAAAGCATGCATCACTACCAAAGAGGAGAATTATGAAAAAGTTGAAATCTTCAAGGACAAGTTGCTAGTGCTTGGTAAGGTCTGCACATTCTAAGAAAGGCAAACTTTCATTCTGCTGTGTCAGGAGTTCGCTGACGTCTTTGCCTGGAACTATAGCGACTTGAAAGGCTTCGATCCAAGGCTTGCCCAGCACACCATTGAATTAGATGAAGGTGCAAAACTAGTTACACAAAAGCAGAGACCTGTCAACCCGATTGTCGAGCTCCTTATGCAGAAAGAATTAGCCAAGTTGATTGAGTCCGGCATTATATTTACGATCAAACATTCCTCATGGTTGGCTAATTTGGTTCCAGTTAGAAAGAAAAATGGGGAGATTAGGCTGTGCGTCGACTTCAGAGACCTTAATAAAGTCTCTTTAAAGGATCATTATCCCCTTCCAAACATGGAGCAGATCCTCCAAAAGGTAACTGGTTCTGAACGTTTCTCCCTCCTGGATGGCTATTCAGGATATAATCAGATTCTGGTGCGAGACTCCGACCAATATAAAATAGCCTTCACCACTAAATGGGGAACGTTCACCTATCAGAAGATGCCTTTCGGGCTATCCAATGCTGGTGCTACCTTTCAGCGAGCCATGGACATGGCTTTCAGTGGTTTGATAAATAAGAACGTGTTGGTGTACCTCGATGATATAACGGTTTTCTCCAAAGAGGCAGGACAACATATGAAGCACCTCAGGCAGATTTTTGAGAGGTGCAGGGAATTTGGCATCTCCCTAAATCCAAAGAAATGTGTATTTGCGATTCATAAGGGGAAACTTCTTGGCCACATTGTGTCCAAGGAAGGTTTGTCTATTGACCCAGAGAGAGTCCGCTCCATTCTGGAGATGTCCCTACCAAAGCACAAGAAAGGCCTTCAGAGTTTCTTTGGCCGGATAAATTTCATTCGGAGGTTCATTCCAAATTTTGATGAAATAGTTAAACCCCTAACCTCTTTTCTAAATAAGGGTGAAGAATTCAAGTGGACAACGCCAAGAAAGGACAGCTTTAAAGCTATCAAATAGGCTTTGACCCAGGCTCCCGCTCTAATCAACCCCGAATTCAATAAAGACCTCAATCTCTACACCTTCAGCAACGGAGAAGTAATATCTGCCATGCTTACCCAAGCAAATAGTGATGACCTCGAGCAACCACTCGCCTTCTTCAGCCAAGGGTTAGAGGACTTCAAAACTAGGTACACCTATGTAGAGAAGCAAGTCCTGGCAGTAGTACGCAGCCTGAAGAAATTCATATATATGTTGTCAAATAGCAAGATCCATCTCATGGTTCCACATCCTAGCATCAAAGATTTCTTGACCAATCGAGACTTAAACGAGAAAAGAGCGGGATGGATCACCAAGGTAATGGAGTACGACATAGACATCAAAATCACTAAGTTGGTGAGAGGAAGGGGCCTATGTGAACAGCTAGCCACAGATTTGAGACAAAAATATGAAGACAGCTTGCTGATCCATGACGTAGCCACTACAGAAGAACCAGTTGTCGTAAGAGATTGGACACTGGACATGAGGCATTTCCTTCTTACATGCGAATGTCCACAGGGTCTCGGTAGGGCTGAAAGAAGGTATTTTAAACTTCAGTCCCTTCCCTATGTTTTGATTGATGGAGTATTATTTAGGAAGGATCTCTCTGGGGTTCTCCTGAGATGCATTGACTCCAGTCAGACTGACAAGGTATTGGCTGAGTTTCATGATGGGCCAGCAGGTGGCCATTTTGCCCCTAAGACTACAGCAGCAAAAATAATGAGAGCTAGCTATTTTTAGCCCACTCTCTTCAAGGATACCCATGCCTGGGTAAGAAGGTGTCAGAAGTGTGCACTCTTTGACGGAAAGCAGTGATTGGCTGCCATGCCCCTATAGCCCATTCAAGTTGAATAACCATTCATGCAGTGGGGCCTAGATTTCATAGGGATGATCAATCCTCCCTCTAGCGCCAGACATAAGTGGGTCCTAACTGCTACGGATTATTTCACCAGGTGGGTGAAAGCCATTACTTTGAAGGAAGCAAATGAAAGCGCAGTCTTGGATTTTTATGAGGACTTAGTGACACATTTTGGGGTCCCAACCACTATAATCTCAGATAACGCCTTGGCTTTTATGGGAACCAAAACTAGTGAATGGGCGCTAAGGTATGGTATATACCTCAGCACTTCATCAAATTACTACCCGTAGGGGAATGGACTGGCTGAGTCCACTAACAAAAATTTGATCAAGATTATAAAGAGGACCATGGAAGAAAATCAGAGAACTTGGCATGCCAAGTTGAAAACAGCTCTATGGGCCGATCGAATCACTCCGAAAAGATCAATAAAAAATTCTCCATATACGCTTGTGTATGGAAGGGAAGCAAGGATTCCTATCTCACTCGAATTGCCAGTGCTGGACCTCGCACATCAGCTGCAACTAGAAGAAGGAAGCAGCATGGAGGTCAGATTGTGTGAACTAATGGAGCTCCAGGAGGTAAGGAATCGGGCCATGGTCTCTATGATCAGTCACCAACAGCAGGTGAAAAGACATTTTGACAAGAGGTCTTTGTCAAAAGGTTTTGCCGAAGGAAACATTGTCCTAAAATGGGATGAAGATAGAGCTAAGCCTAGAAAACATGCAAAATTCGATGCCCTCTAGAGCGGTTCTTACATGATTACTCAGTGCAAGCAACATAACGCATTCCAACTCTCCAAGTTAGACGATGAAGAATTGCGTATCCCAATCAACGAGATACATCTGAAGCATTGCCACTGAATTTTGGTTCGATTGTACATAATTTCCCTTGTTTTCTTTCTTGTTTTCCCTAAGTGCAGTTTGCACAGTTAGTTGTTTTTAGTCTTGTGTGGTTCCCTTTGCAGTGGGGGTAAATTCTGTATTTTTGATTTCAGAATCTTTTTGAGCTGTTGTGAACTATCTTCAAAATTACCATCCGACTCCGCACCCAATGGATATGCAAAACAACTGGGTTCTAAGCATAGTAGGCACGCTTCCCCTATGAGTCACCAATTTGTTGACCCAATTTTGCCTCTCAGGCAAAATCTCAGTCACCTCATACACCTGCTCTATAGGCTAGTCATTTCCGGTTGCAAGGTCCACCTTCAGGTTTTGACAGCACCGTTGCAGAGCATTGATCATGAAAGGCAGCGAAAGGCAGAGTCTTTAAACATCCACAAGAGAGGAGAAGAAAATGGAGCGTTCAACACTTAGACAAAAAAGAGGGCAGACAAAATGCAGAGGGCAAAAAATTGGCCACCCACTACAAGGGCGGGTAAAATGAGCTCACCTAAAAACATGCAGAGGGTGGCAAATTCGCCGCCCATAACACAAAAGGCCATCGACATCGGCCGACGTCGGCAATACTGCCACCGTCGGCACCTTATATTGGCCGACATCGGCAGAACTGCCACCATCGGCATCACAACAGAAGACGGGCAAGGAAAAAAGCCTGCCCTATGGTGGCAAAAATGAAAGTCCCGCCCTATCGCAGTGAAAATGAAAGTCCCACCCTATGGCGGTGAATTGTAAAAGCCTGCCTTAGGGCGGCGAAAATGAAAATCCCTGCACGCAATACTGCTGACATCGGCACATTACACAAATTGACGTCGGTAAGATTGCCGTCATTGACAGCTTATCGACCGATGTCGGCAGAGAATCCTACATGAAGTCCATGCAAAGGATAGCAAAATCACCGCCCACTACAAGGGCGGCAAAATTCACCTGCAGTGCACAAGAAAAAACCCACCCAGCCACCGGAGGAGAAGACTAGCATGCAAAACGAGGCAACAAGCATGGTCTTGGCAGACTTGTGATGTCATCAATAGTGTTTTTCATGCTTTCCAATGAAACTTATCTTGACTCTTCTGCTATAAATAAAGTGACTTAGTCATTTTCTAGGGATCTTCCTGACTTAAAAAAAAGAGCACTGCTCTGCATTTTCTCCACCTGAATCAATAAAAATATAGTTTTTGCCTCCATCTTGGATCGATTTGCTGTGTATGCCATGAGTATTACTTGTGCTTAGTCATTGTTTTCCATGATTTCACAGGTAATACCAACAGACCAGCTATCTACAGGCACCAGTTCTGCAGCTGAAAGGAGAAGAGCAATACTTGAGAAGGACAGAACAGAGTAAGTTACTTGCAAGTGTGCATTCCACAACACCTAGGTAAACCTATGTTATGTATTTTCTATTATAGCCTCCCTATTTGTCTTAGCAGCCTGGTTCCTCTACTAGATGTGTAGAGTATACTTGCATTTTCCCTGATTCTGAGAGTGGATCTGGAAGGTCACCCCCTTTATTTTGGTGTATCACCTCTTTTAGAGTAGGCTGTTTGTTTTCATGCTTTTTCTCTCTCTCTTTTCATCCCCCCAGTATATTCCTATATACCTATATTTTTTGTTACCTGAAACAAACAAGATACATCAGAGGGAACTATCCCATATCTAGAGACTCTCCTCTCCTGCTTCGCCGTCCCACAGGTGAGAGAGGAGTTTCCATGTTGCGGGGAGAGGGCAGGAATCCATTTTCCTGCCGCAGGGTGCACTTTCTAGCGTCAACAAAAGGATAATCTCACTAATTTAATTCAATTAATATTAAAAAAAATTAATTAAGATCTTTCAAGATGTTTAACCCTAAACTTTAGATGTGGACAAGGTTAAGAAAATAGAAGAGCTTAAGCATAAGGGTGATAAAAAATTCTATAACAAGCCAATTAATTAAAAACATAGATAAATGAATATTATAAATTAAATGTTTAGATATGCTTAGAATATAAAAGTACAACTGGTTATAGGTATTGAAATAAATTAGAAAAAGGTGTTGATTTGGTTTACTTTGTGTATGTTGATTTGAGTAGAAATAGGCTAGAAATAGACTGAATGGATATTTTTTTATAGTCATCAAATTATGTAAATACTCTTTTTGTGGGCCTAGACACTTCCATCAGATTTGGTTACTTATGTTAACATATATATTTGTATCTATTATAGGTATATAATATAGAATAATTGCTATAACTAAATATGACTAGTTGGATTTTTTTATGTTTTATGTCACCTTCTTTTTGGTATATTTGTATCTCACACATAGGTTGTCACTAACTGTGTATTGATCAAATCCTATATTTTCAACTTTCCTCTCACTTGGAATGAGATGCTAAAATTGGTTAGTTGGCTCACAGTGTAGAGCTAACCCCAAAGACCCCTCTATTAATGAGTGATCCCTACATAGACACTACTTTGAATAGGGCCTCAGATTGATATAGTTCTCCCCTATGTATGTGAAATTGTGTACAAAAATGTAAAATATACTATATGTGGATGAATGTATGAGATTTATCTTGTAAATTATCAAATATGGCTCATGGGATTCTATTTAAGTTCTTCAGACCTACAATATGACTACTCCTATGATTGATATGAAAAAAGGGACAAATTGGGTAGATTTTCTCACTTGAATTCTCTATTAAGTGCTTCTTAATATGTTTCCTTATGATTTGTAAGTTATTTCTAGTTATGGAATTAATGAAATTTGATATTTTATATACATTAATCCCTTTTGGAAATATCTCACATTAAATCACTTAATTTGACCTTTAATATATGATTTATTTTCAAATTGGATGACTTTTTGGCACTAGACATTTAGTAGAAGGATGGACACCTCTAATGATGCACGTGTCTAGCTATGGCTAGAATTGTCCAAGGAGATAGAGAATATGTACATGTCTAAAATTGGAAGTGAAGGATAGACATTAGGTTTAGATATATATTTTTAGAGTATAGAAGGCTTAGCTCATCATAATTATAAGGATCAAACTAAGAGATAATTAATGAGGCACAAAAAGATGGTGAATGTGAGCCTTTCACCAGTTAAAAGGTCTAGATTTCAAGAGTGTAATAATGATAGGTATTTTATAGGTGTACAACACTTATATATAAAATATATAATTTTAGTATCTACATTTCCCCCTAATTTAATCTAGTAATGTATAAAGATGAAATTACTAGGTTAAAGGAGAATAAATGTAAACTTGGCTGTGTATAACACACCTTGAATTTGTGTGAGACCACCTTGGGTGTTTTGATGGTGATTGACATATAACCAAGATCATGTTATAGTATATAATCAATGTATTAAATTTTAAATTGAAATAAATTTATATGGTTGAAATTATAAAGAGAAAGGTTAGGATTACACTTGTGTGTTGATGCAACCATTTTGCCTTTTGACAATTGGATTTTAAAATATGCCTCATTATGAAGTATTGAAATTGAGATTAGGATAAATATAAACCTAAAATTTAACATACCCCCAATATTAATGTAAAGGTGAGTTTCAACATAACCATTGAGCTTTTTTCATCTTAATTATGCAACCCAAATATGTGAATAACCTGGTGAGTGTGAATGATTTAATCAATGCACATTATGTATTTTTTAAGAGTAGATGGTTTAATCAAATACAACCTATAAATCTAGTGAACTTATATAATTTAATTAATTTTAACTTACAAAATTGGTAAGGTTGGGTGATTTAATCAACTTAACCTTCAAAACATGAATCAAATACTATAGTAGATTGGCTCAAAAATAGTCCATAATAGTATTTGAAATATAGAAATTCATTTGATTTTAAAATTTTAGGTGGATTTTTCATGTAATATGCACCTCATATGTGTCTCAATCTAAAATTTGTGTATAAAAATAGTTCCAATGTATATAATTCTACCATAAATATGTATCTAAATCATATAAATGTGAAATCTAGAAAATTATAAAATTAGTGTAAGTGTAGAGGACATGTTTCTATGTCATGCCCCCACTAAATATAGATAAAATAAGAATTGGTGTAGATGTGTATAACATGTTTTTATAAAATTATTCCACTATAATTTAAAACTATGTAAATGTGGAAGTCATGCCTCCATGATATGCCCCCCCTTTGAGGTAAGGGGAAGTAGAAACTAGTAGTGACCTTACCTCAAAAGTGTAAGATAATTGTATAAGTTGTGTATGGATTACATATCATATAATATTAAAATATATAGGTATATATATCATTTAAAAAATTAGTATGTAATCACATCAAGTCCTAAAATACATGATATAGTTCTTGGAAATGTCTAGAGAGTAATAGTATAAGATCAAAAGGTAATCAAGCAAACATACAAGATCAATCAAAATAAAATAAAATGAATGGTCCAAGGAGACCCCATAAAATGGGAATGTTAATATTTCTCAAAATATAAGGTACATGAATTAGTAAATTGTCCTTAAATTAAAGAGTGACATAATTATATGCCTATACAACAAATAATGGCACGGGGGCCAATAATCAAGGAACATATTCAAATGTTCCATATGTAAGACAATGAAAGATAATAAAAATAAATTAAAGATATTTAAGGAATTTAAAATTAATATATTAATATATTAATTATAATCAACCAACATAAACATATCATACTAGTCCTTGAATATATGTGTTAGCAAAAAACATCATGTAATATATCATATGAAGTACACTATGAAAGATATGAACATGGATATAGGAACATGTAAGTTTTATTATGTAATATAAAACATGATAATGGAAAGTTATCATAAAATAGTGTAACATGTATCAATCATGATCAAATAAATCAAATTGCCCTAATGTAGTGTATTACGTAAGAAGATGAAGGGTCTAACATTTATAGGTGCATATATCATGTGTCAAGGTATGATTATATCACACTCAAAAGATTAATGAAACATATGTGTATATATAAATGAAATTATATGATATTTACTAACATGAATAAAAAAACATAGATATCAAATAGCCAATAAGATATGAAATGTTGAATATTTATGGATTTTTGAAATTTTGTAATGTTTTTGTATTTTCTTGATTTTTTTCATATGTTTGTAATATTTTGAAATAAAAGGATAGCCTATGATAAATACCAATGGATTATCATATTTATATTATAAATTATAATATGGTACATCAAATTGGTGGCACTACCAAGGAGCATGTATAGGTGTCATATATGGATCTATAGAATCTATGGTATGTTGCATATGTATAGTAGGACTTTATGGTCATGAAGAAAAAATATGAGTAGTGGTTCTTGGAACCCATAATTGAGTTTTTTGTAGTTTATTTGGATGATAAATAAACGAGGCATGTTTATTTACTTTAGGTAAATTAATATGTTGTGTAGGAGTATATGAGGATTTTATAGAATCCACTATATATCTCTAATGCAATGGTATCTCAATTATGGGCCACCTAAGAAAGGGGATTTATTGTGTCTTAACCTTTTGTGGATGATGAAAATTAGTAGGTTTTATGAATATATGCTTAATAATATTGTCTTGTTTAAGTGGATGTTCATATGAAATTCAAAAAACTCTGACTACCCTATTAGTATAAATTTATTTAATACAACCATGCACTGTGGAAGGTATTGCACAATGTTTATTTATACAAGGTCATCCCAATAATATATAAAATACTCTTGTATATGTTATAATTTAAAAGGTAGTAACCACATGTGTTAGACTAACCTATAATGGTAATTAAATATCACCAGTAACATGTTGTGATGTCACATCGAATGCTCTGATCATTTTGGTTTAATAATATAAATCATCATGTGTATATCCCAAATGTGTAAGTAACACAATATTACATACATTACCACTATCATTTTTATTGATCATAACACTATATATAGGTTATTGGTAAAGGTATGCTTGAATGACTAAAGAATGAATATCTAAGTCATAATTAATAATCTCATTTTAATAAAATGTAATAGAAGGTCCTTGAACCATAGGAGGTACTATACATTTATAAGGGCCTATAATCCTATATAATGGGTTCCCATAATGTGATGGATGAGGATGTGCATTATATGCCATTTTCATTTCTTAATATTTATTAGAATGATATTATAAAGGAATGTTAATATTTTTTTATACTGATAGTCACCATGTTGTGAACCTAAATCATTTTAAGGATCATCAAATGTAATGTTTTGGTCATAAATAATGTCTTGGATCTTATGCTTCAAGTTAAAATATATATTCATAGAATTCTTAGGGTCTTGGTTATAGTCAAAATATACATTAGGATCATATCCTTTGGGTAGATGATGAGTCATATCAACCTCTATAAGAGGAGGGAGATATCAGAGATGACACTCCAAAAAATTCATAAGCAAAAATGATGGACTTAGATAATCATGTAAATTATCCACTAGGTGCATTAGATAAGATGAGTTAATTAGGTTTATATGACATTGTGTTAACCATTGTGGTTTCTTTATTTTTATGTTTTTAGGTTTCACCTTGTATCTTGGTTTGATATGAAATTTTGAATTGGATGTATTCATTGTGTTTTATACATAATTAAGCTTGTTTAATGGAATAGGTTTCATTTTACGATATTGAGCAATATGGAATAAGTCATCAAAATATTTGAACTTTTTGAAAATAATAGACTTATGTAATGGGGAAATTAAAATTTTCTTGAATATGTCTTGAAGATATTTATTTGTCATTAGATTTTCCATTTTGTCCAACATTTTTTTAATCTAAAAATATATTCATTTATAGTTTCAATGGTTCCTTGTTTTATCTTTAAAATCTGAGCATATGATATATTTTTTAGTGATGTTGATATATAAATGTACTATAAAATGATTCACTAGAGTTTTAATGCTCTCACTGATTGTATTGATAAATCATAGAACCAATAGAAAATAGTCATTTAGGCTCCATGGAAATAATTTCATCAAAAAATTATCATTAGAGACATAATCAAGACAAGACACAGATAAATATTAGAGATGTTGTTTAGTATCATCCTTTTCATCATAAAATGTGAACGTAGGTGAAAACAAATATTTGGAAAAGGGTATAAATATATTTAAATTGCAAGAGGATTATGTAACACATCTTTTGAATCATTAGCATGAGGATACTTTAAAGCATTATGTTCAAATTGGTAACCTAATCCTCCAAATTATTTATAACTTGGAGAAGAGTTTTCACTGTAGACCCATTAGGATTCAAATTAGAGAGATCAACACTCACCAAAGAGGATGTCAACATATATATAGGCATTGAAACTGGTATTTGAGCTGAATAATTTGTTAGCCCCATGGTAGATGTAAAAATAAGATTTTGATCCTCAGGGACTAATGGTGTAAAATCATAATTTGTGCCCCCACTAGATGTAGGATTCAATTATGTGATGAAGGGGAGGTTTGATTCATTTATGACTTTTTATTTCATAGTTTACAAAATGTTTTATAAGATCTCATCAAGATCCTTAGGATTTTTAAGAATAATCTCTCAAAAATAATGTAATAACTTGGAATTTGTCTTGATATATTTGTTCAAATTAATTATTTTCATGATTAGAATCTTATTCTATGATAACCTCTTCAACATTTTTTTCATTTTCATCATTTTCACTTGTATTAGGTATAGGGTTTGATAATACATTAGTTTGAGACATATTAGGTGGTACAAGAGGAAGATACAAATGTTTAATATAACCACCACCTAATATAGGGCTACACCTAGATTGCATACATAAAATAGAAAAAATAGCAAGGAGAAACCTTGAGAAGCTAATGATCTTGGGACAAGCTAGTATTTTCTTAAAGAGACATAGAGGTCAAGTTCATCTAATGTTTAACCCTAAATTTTATATGTGGATAGGGTTAATAATATATAATAGCTTAAACATAAGGGTGATTAAAAAATATATAATAGACTAATTAGTTACAAACCCAAATAAATATCTTGAATTAAATGTTGAGATATGCTAAAAATACTAAAGTACAACTATTGATAGATATAACAATAAATTAGAAACAAAAGTACTTGGTTTACTGTCCATGTGTGGATATGAGTAGGAATGGGATGGAAATAGACTAGATTAAGATTTTATCATAGTCATTAGATCATTTAAATACTCTTTTTATGGCCCTGGAGACTTCCATTATATTTGGATAGTTGTATCGACTTAGGTGATTGTATCTACCATAGGTGTCTAGATTTTCCACAAGTATCCATTACATAATAATGGATGTAATTAGATGTGACCAAATGGATTATTTTGGGGTTTTTTTCCCTTTCTTTTGTTATATTCATATCTCATGCATAGGTTGTCATTAACTATATATTGATCAAACTCTATATTTTCACCCTTATTCACCCTTGGAATGAGATATCAAAAATGGGTTATTAGGATCATGGTGTCGAGTTGACCCAAAATACCTCTCTATAAATGATCATTGTCTACATATTAACTACTCAAAATAGGGCCTTAAACTGATGTAGTTATCCTTACGTGTGTTAAAGTGTGTGCACAAGGATGAAATATAGCATATGTGGATGCCTTCATGTGATTTATACTTTAACTTGGAAAATATGGTTCATGGGATTCGCTTTGAGTGCTTCAAACTTTTAATATGATTTCTCCAATGACTAATATATAAATAGGGGAAAATAGGTCAGATTTTCACATTTGAATGTTTCATTGAGTTCTTCTAGGTTTTTGTCTTTTGAGTTGTAAGTGATTTATAGGTGTGGAATGAATAAGGGTTTTTATATATATATATATATATATATATATATATATATATATATATATATATATATATATATATCCATTTTTTAAATATCTCATATTAAATCACTTAGTCCAAAATTAAGGATATGATTCTTTTACAAATTAGATGACTTTTGGGCACTCGACAATCAGAAGAAGGTTGGATAAATTTTTTTGATGTAGATCTTTGACTATGGTTAGAACTATTTTGGGAGCTATATAATATGTAAAGTCAAAAACTAGTAGTGAGGGATAGACATCAAAGTCAGAGATGTTTTCACAATGTAGGAGGCCTAAGTCATCATAATGACAAGGGTTAAACTAATAAATAAGAATTAAACACAAATAAATAGTGAACATTAGCCTTTCAATAGTGGGAAGGTATATAACTGAAGGGTACATCCATGATATGTAATTTCCAAGTGTACAAGACTAAGATTATATAAATATCAAATTCTAGTATCAACACAAATAGGCTATAGCTAAAATAAATTATCTATATGTCATAGAAGATACATATTTCAGAATATTTGTGGTTATCTCACAATATTTCCTTAATTTTCACTATGTTTGATTAGATAATAGGAGATCAACATTAGAAACATGATCAAATGGGGTGATTTATTTAGATATGTCAACATCATCCCTTTACTTAAAAAATAGATCACGCCATTGATTTAGGCTTGACTATATGGATTGAAAGTCTCATTGAGATGCTTTTTTATCTAGTTTCCTTGAAGAATGGGTAAAGGAAAAATATTTTATATAAGTTGTAGATCAAATGGATAGATATCAATGTAGGATCAGTGATCTAATGACACGAGCCATTTGTTTGAGGCTGATGTAATTTCAATTCTTTGAAAGTAGATAATTATATGAATTTAAGATGCTCATATGGCTTTAGATATCTATTTTGAGCCTTGATAAATAGTAATATTATAGCTCACCATCACATCATGGCCTCTTGACTTATCAACTCCTTTATGGGTCCTACCCTACATATATTTAAGCCTTAATCTTAAATTTTTAGCATGAATGGATTAGATGGTGTAAGGGGCTCTAGTAGATTGATATAATGCAAAAATTTAAGGAATTTGGCATCAACCACCTTTTCTCAGAATGACTCATGTCATCAGAACAAAGGTAATCCAATGGTGTGAGATTTGAGCTACTTTTACATACTTCAACTAAGGTGAAGAGTTTTAAGCCTTTGATCTATTAAAATTGGTTAAGGTAAAATTATAGAAGCATAAACCTAATTATGTTAGTAAGATTTAGATAGTTTGAAGTAATAGATGGTTGATGTAGAATCAAGCTATAGATTGTGATCAATAGGTATATTTTATATTAGCTTTAGCTTGTATATCTTAGTTATACTACTAAGTGAATTTATTGAGCCTTGTAAATATTAGGAATTATAATTATTTGAGATTAATAGAGATTAAAATCAACATTTCCAAATGGAAAAAATAAATCAACACATGCATTCATGATTATTTATAGGTAAAAATCCATTTTCTCCAAGATTTACTATAATGTAGGGATAGCTTAGCCCAAACATTCAAATGTTTCAACATTGCATCGTAAGGTAAGTATAGGTGCATTATTTATATATATATATTTTAATTTTATGTATGCATTCATTAAGATAGATGCATAAAAAATTAGGGCAATATGTAAATACCTAATTTTGGTAAAACACCCTTTTCCATTGCATATTTGTCATGAATGTTGACACTTGGTTCAATTGTATATATTTTTATATTTCTCAACATATTTCCACTCTCATTAGAGTCTCTCTAATTTTTATCCATCTAGATTTATTTAGATTCATATCAGATCTATTTTTTTTCTAGATTTAGGATCCTAGCCATCCATTCTCTATTCAACCTGATCTCCATTTTGAGGTATTTTTCTTCTTGGGTCAGAATTAGTGACCTATAAATTATGTCCCTTTTATTTTTGTGGGAATATTTTGCATTGGATTGATTCCCCATGTCTTAAGTTTTTCATATCACTATTCTACATGATCGGCCTATGTTTGATATGACTTAGAGTTTCCTATAAATAAAAATCAATCAGAAGTAATTTCACATCAAGTATCATTCTCTAGTTAACTTCAGGTTTGAATTTCAAATTGATTACATTCATTACTAAACTTGTCAAGGAGACTGCACATTAACCATTCATGGGATCTACATAAAATCCAAGTCTTACACCATCATCAAATTATGTAAAAATAAGGTTATTATGGGAGCATGCAGTTATATTTGATTATTATAAGAGGATAAGATGAAGCCTTATCTCTCACTTGGGTTGAGATTTCATTCACATGTAATATAACTCCATTGAATCTGATTCCAAGTGTGTAAGCTATGGATTTATAAATCCTAAAGAGGTTTCCTAGAATAAATAAACTTCCACACACTCTTTTAAGTATACATTTTAAAATTTAGTCAAGGAACAAAGGATAATAATTATAGTGATTTTTTTAATTCAATTATATAAAGTGAAACCATGACACTATTCATCATATTCTTTCATACCAGCCTAAAAAATATATAATTTCAAAATTTAACAAAGAATATTATTGAGATCCAAGTAAATGATTAGTAAAAAAATATGGACATAATATTTCACTTATTAATTCTAACCAACAAATAATTTAGACTCTTTCATTTCTAACCAAGAAACATAACATAGCCAAATTTACATTATAGTACAATCAAATCTAGGTCTTATTTCTAGTATCATATTTCAAAAATAATGACCAAATGTGTTTATTTATTTATTTATTTATTTTATACATGTTAGGGATTAGCTTTTACATTTTGTAAGTTTGGGTATTTATCGAGAGCTAAATAACATATTGGTTACTGTGTAACCATATGGATAATATAGTAAGACATTATATTATTAAATATAGGTTAGAATATAATATTCTTTAGATATATTATTAAAATAATATGTCGTACATAGGAGATTGGGATTTTGGGTGAGACATTAATGGAGAAATATTCTCCATAAATATAGGAATTGTTTTCCTATATATATGTAACACCCGAACGTTGTAATAATTAGTGAGTGTGGAATATTATATTATCAATTTTTTAAAATAATTATCTATGTTGGCTCGATTATTCATAAATGTCATTGATTTAATTGTATATAGACCTGAACTAACACTATCATCTAGTATCAGAGTAGTATACGATTCAATGGAAAAATTGATAGTTTGGTAGGGGAAGCCCTTCGTCTATGCATTGCCCTGACTCATGGCCAAAATATTCTTGTGAGGCATTTGTATATACTAAGTCTGACATTAAAATACCACCCAACTCATGTTCGTATTAGATTTTCCAAGATTTTTTTGTCACTTTATTCATATTACTTGAATCTAGATTCAATATTTACTTTAGTACTTTTCTACATTGTGGACATTAAATTTGAGCATGACCACAAGTATGCAGATTAAAGCACAAGTTATGTATATTGTGTGGAAATCTATACATTCTATGGAAATTTATGAATATAAAACATATAATCTCAATATTCGAGGGCTCTCATTATTATTTTTTTGATATAATGATACTGGCAGGATCTCATCTTCAATGACTTGGCAATCACATAGCCCATAATTGCTATGATAGCTCCATTTTCTCTATTCTATCTCACTTCAACAAATAATTCCATTGGTCATGAAGGATGTGATTAAAAAATATATTATTCATGGATCTAACCAAGTCAAATCTGAATTGTATAACTTCTTTTCCTGCATGCGACACTAATGCATGTCATTTCATGATCACCATTTGCATATGTTATACATATTTTCTATACATGAAAATAATTAGCACCCATTGCATCATGTACCTTAGATCTAGTCATGTTTCTACATTATTAGGTTGTTTCATAATCATTGATAGATCTATGTATGTGGAAATTCTATTGCCTTCATCATTAACTTAGTATATGTGTAGTTCACTCCATATGGTTACGTACCATGCCCCAAACTACCTCAAGCATAAGGTTGGCCAACATATTAAACAACTGAAGTTAGTTTTAGTTTAACATTATTGAGTATAGGTGTGTCATAATTAATGTATGGTCAAAGTCATTTTAATTTGTTTTATAGTTTTAATTTTTAGTCAAATTTAAAGTTATTAATAGTTGTGTCTTTTTATTACATGGTTTTTTTTATTTTTTTCTTTTTATATATATAGTTTGAAAACATCAATAGTGTTTAGAATTCTATAGGTGATTTAGTATTTTGTTAGTCATTTGTATTAAAAATTTAATAAAGTAATATTTTTTGTATTATTTGTGTCAAGTATTATCAAAAGAAAATGAGTCAAATTTTTTATCACCAGAAGGGTCATTAAAAATTAAAAGTCATTTAGGCTTATAGTCATTGAGTCTTTTATATTTTAATGTTTTCATGTCAAGATTATGTCCATCCAAAATTTAAAATTTTCAATCCTCTTTTTCAAGTCATCATAATGTATGTCAAAAGAATTAAAGTTGAAATACCCTTGATTATAATGGATACAATTTTAGGTGGCCCTAACATCCAGTTTGTAAGTCATATGTTCAAATTATGAGGGGGTATTTTCATAATAAATGACATGTTTATGAGCTTCACGACATCATAAACTGAGTGAAGCATCTTCATCTACTAGAGTTTGGAGGATACAAAGAGGAAGGTGGTTCTAGAGTCTCTCATCAATCACTAATGATGGGCCCCATAATGCTTTGGTGACATTTTATGTGGTGTGTTTTTATAAGTTTTTGCTATGTGTTTTAAAAATAAGAATAGAAGAATATGCCTATTTAATATTTATAATTTGTGTGTAATTCCAAACAAAACTCCATGATGTAAAAACATTGTGAAAAGATAAACAACACCAATGTAAGTCAGTTCATGGATCTTGAAAGGGTTTGTGGTAGAGATCCAGAAAATCATAGGAGGTGAATAATGTTTTGGTAATAGTTAGGAGAGTAGCTATTATTGATATCCCATGACTACATTACTTATTTATGGAGATGACCCCTAGTGACACATCCATTATAGTCACGTAAAATAAATGTGAGATGCATTCCTTCATATAGTAGTGGTCATGTGCAATAATATTGTGTCATTAGTATGAAGACCTAAGAGTATATAGTGGAATATAATTCTATTCATCTTATTCATGTCAAGGTTTGTTCTAAACCTCTAAAACCATGGGAGGAGTGAGGATATCTTTATATCAAGGTCATGAGCCAAATAGGGCATGATACAAGGGGTGAGCATACTGCAGGTGAAAGTGTGAATGTTTTTGTACCATGTAAAAACTAAGGGGGGAATGTTATGGATTAGATTTTACATTATGTAAGTTTGGGTATTTATCAAGAGGTAAATAACATATTGTTTAATGTGTAACTGTATGGATAAGATGGTAAGATATTATATGGTTGAATATAGGTTAGAATATAATGTTGTATAGATATATTATTGCAATAATATATCATACATAGGAGATTGGGATTTTGGGTGAGAGATTAATGAAGAAATATTATCCATAAATATAAGAATGGTTTTCCTATATATGTAAGAAAACCTATATATATATATATAGGTTTTCTTATATATATAATATATATATATATATATATATATATATATATATAAATATAACACCCAAATTTTATAATAAGAAGTGAGTGTGGAATATTATATTATCAATATTTTAAAATTATTATCTATGTCGACTCGATTATTCATGAATGCCATTAGTTTAATTGTACACAGACTTGAACCAATATTGTCAATTCATTTCCATTACATGTTCAATTATCTAGTTATAATTTCAATCTATTTTTAGGCATGGCTATATTTGGTTTATCATATTTTAATTTATTGTATTAGTTTTATCTTGTGTCTTTATTTTAGTTTATTGTGCATGTGGTGTTCCCCTAAATGAAAATTCATTAAATAAAGTATATATTTAATAATTAAATAATTAATAATATCCATCAAGGTTAAAACACATAAATCATGCTCAAAAGTAATAGTAACATCACCCAAAAAATTAACAATTATTATATAAATATCCCAAGAACGTGACTTACATTATCAAGAGAGCGAGTAATGATCTTAGGGGATAGTATATAGGAGAAAAATTATTTTATGACTAGAGTTTCCTAATATAGATCCCCAACTATCTCACTTTGTTTTCCATGCTACTACACATGCGACCTATAAAATAAATTTCTTTTCCTTTGCCTAGATTGAAAATAATATCTGAAATGCAAGGAAAACATTAAATTTTTTGGGGTTTATCTTGAGGGTTAGATGGGTTTATAATAAATGTATACTTATCACTCCCTTAGAACATGAATAAACACATTAAATTTATTAAATGGAGATAATTCTAGTGACATTTAAGACCTAGATCATGTGCTAAAAACACTCATGTTCTAATGTTTGTTTGATCTATCTATAAATTATGGGTGGTAGATAGACCTATGTAAATGATAAATATATTTTATGTGTTTCTCTATATGTAAATGAACTAAAATACTTATATCTTTATGGATATTTTAATTCAAATTATGTCCTTATTGACATCAACTAACATTAAAAAAACTATAATATGAAAAAAATATGACCTTTTGACTCTGTGTACATATTTGAATCTTATATATACTTCCCCTCATCCATCTAACCACATATTTATTTTCTAAAACAATTTGCTAAAACACATATTTAGTATTATTGTAGTCTATATAAAAACACTCTATAATCTTAAATATACTATCACCGTATCTCATATCACTAATTTTAACTCCCAAGACAACACCATAAATAATCAAGTAGTTGTGGTTTTGTCACAATTATTATTCTCTACCACGAGTATCCAAGAACACTCAATGTATAATTTTAAAATTGGCATGTCTCCATTAGGTCAACCTATAAACTTTTCATGGGTTTTTCAAAGTGTTAAATATCAAATAACAATCTATAAATACAAATCATTCCTAAGGTTATTCTCACATGGCTATTATAATTAGAATAACTTAAAAGCTCAAGAATCCCATTATCACTCTCTTGATATGTAATAACAAAAGTATGAAAATCTTAAGATCCATCAAAGGAGCATCCCTATATTACATTATTAATATAAACATAATCTAAAGTTGCATGGTTCCAAGTGACAAAATGAAAACATTGCATTGCTTTATAAATTGATCATGATGATGCATATACACACCTAGGTGGGATAACTACATAGATTTTGAGCCCTCTTTAGAGTTTTGGAATGTAGGAAATATTTTATCACTCAGTGGGAAGTGGTTGTGGTTTTCCAACCCATATTTTTAACTCATTTTTCAAAGGTAATCTTGTGTCAAATGTGTAATTAGGGTTTCATAGAAAGGGGAAGAAAAAGGTGAATGCACACATATGAGATCTCTAAATGTGCAAGTGTATAATTATAAGGTGTCACAAAATTACACAGTCAATAGGGACAGTATAATAAAATATTGGATAATATCGGTTACTATATTTGTTTGAGCTTTTTTGATAATGTATGAGTAAGAATTGAGTTCATGTTTCTTCATCTAAGAAATTATATAGTAGATATAGATCCATTTAATGGATAGTGACAAATATATTGAGATATATATATATATCAAAATTAAGATAAATTCATCTCTCCTCCATTAATTTCTAAATAATAAACATAGTAAGTATGATATCAATCTACCCTTATACATTCAAATTTTTATTATTATTACCATATTTTAAGAGTCTAAATATTCATAGTTTTATCTTATTTAGATTACATTAATCCTAAAATAAGTAGTTTGTTTTTTGGTGAAAATGATCATTAACTTGAGCATAACAAACCCTAGGTCTCTTCTACCTTAGGGTTTTATAATTTCATATAATTTTAGATTTATCTTACTTTAAGGTTAGATTATTATATTTGATTTATGGTCTTCCCGTTATTCACATAAATAAAACCCTAGCATAGTTTCAATGGAATCTAATAGTTTTTTTTTGTAATCTAAGATGTGATTGCATTCATTTCATTTTATTCCTTAAAATATTTAATATGTTTATAATTCATGAAATGAAATGGATTAATTATATAAAATGAAGTATTATATTGATAATTATGATCTCTTACCTTTCCTTGGTAACATATAATGTATGATTTTTGAATATGAAATGCTTCTAGTTATTACTCAAAAAGAACAAGATTGTGTAACTTCTTTCATTCATCCTCCCCATAAACCTCAAATTATTCATAACTACCATACCTTGCCTATTATTTTCTAAATTATTATATTGTAAATGGAGTTATATTCTATCACAAAACAAAGGGGTAGGGTGAATAATCTTCTAGGGTTTATGATTATAAATCCAAAACATCCCAATTCATGAGAAATAATGTATGTAGTTTGTCTATACCTATTAATACTCAAACCTTGAACGAATTTATTTAGAGTAACACCATTCATATGGATTAAATTATTACTATGATACATTCCATAGACAAGTTATGAAAATAGGTATAGAATTTTTATATATAATGATCCATTCACTTGAATATAAGCTTTCACATGCTCAAAATCATGAACATGCTACTATAGATTACATCACTAGCTCCCCATTTAAATCCTACGTGTCTCAAAATATTTCATCTCAAATATGTATTAAGGAAAAAATAATCCATGATTAATGAATTATGAAATTTTCATAATCTTAATACATCTCCAAGCTATTAAAAACATGTTTTTAAAAAAAATTATCAAATTACCTCTTACATGTCTTGTGAAAATATCCAAATACTATTGTGATTATCATATAGTTCATGAACATCACATGGATAAGTGATGCGCTTGGAAACATGGAGTAAAATATCTTATTGATAGTGGTTATATTACATTGGATACATATATTTAAGCACCACAAAGTCAATTAGACTTTCTAATATTGACCAACCCACTAAAATTATGGTTCCATCTCCCAGGGTCAAATTACTAAAATAAGAGTTACCTATAATAAATTTGACTAAGAGATAGGTTCCTAAAAATGAATTTCATAACCAAAAAGTACCTAATAAGACTTATATTATAAACATGGTTTCCAACATGGAAAAAACAAATACTTCTTCATTCTTAGAGCCTTTGATAGTTAACCCTCACATAGTTGGTAAGTAATGCACCAATGCCATGATTGATAATTATTGTAAAATTAACATATATAGCATGACACTTCTCAAGTCTCTTGGATATTATATTAAAAATTTAATATGAATTCTTTATCCAAATAACTTATAGGATATATTAATTGGTACGTAGCTCTTGGTATTAACTTTTGTTCCATTATATTCCACTTGATCTAATCTTAATCAAATATAATACTATACTAGGAAAATCATTGATAATATCAATGGATGCAAAACTTGAACATAAACATGATCACATTACTTAAATATATAATTCAATTTTATTTCCATTTCAAGATATGGAACATCTCCAAATCAAGTAGGGAAAGGGCAAACCAGTTCATCAACTTGTTCTCAAGAAATGATATATAATTGTTCTCCACATAGATAATTCAAAAGGAACATAATTGGGGTACAATAGTTATAAATGTCTTACTAACAATACAAAAGATGATTGGAGTGACTTGTCCTAATTAGTGGATATTGACAATTACAACAAATACAATACAAGATATACAAATGAGTATCCCATTAATTGGATAATTAGTTATCTAAACATAATATATTACATGTATATTCTTTATTTTTCTCCCTCTCTTGAGTTTGTTGATTATTTTCTATATTATTCTATTTTGGTATACATGTGTACATATACTATTACATTGATCATATTTATAACCCTTGGATTTTATTTCATTATAAAATTTTAACTATCACTTTCCTTTTTATTATACATCTTGAATTGTAAATTTATGTTAGCAACTATGTGATGACACTTCCTTTACAATAGTGTTGATATTAATGTGCATTCTTTGAGGTGTTAGTGTAGGTTTTTATTCCATTTAATGGTTTTTTCATATACACATTTAGTTTAGATTGATTATGTGTCTTTTAGGTCATTGTGAAAGATAATCCCACATTCATGATGAAGTGAGGACATGTTTATATTTCACATACATAATTCACCTTTCTAGAGAATTTCTAGCTAATTATGTTAATGCTAATATTATAATCTTTTGATTGTTGAGAAATTGCTTCTTCTAGTTCATGTTTGATTTCACTATTACACACAAGTAATTACATCATGAACTCCACTCTATCTAGTAGATCCTCACTTATGGCTCACTCTAACATGTTATTAAATCTTTTCTAGTAGGTGAATTCCATTGTTACTATTTTGAAATCTTGAGTTTTCAATTTACATGTAATAGATCTGTCATTTATTGACCTAGTATATTATAGATTCATCATCTCTCAGATTTTGCTCTTCTTTTGGGATCCTCAACATATTTAGATTAAAAAAACAAGGGATAAGGTGTTTATCTATGGTCACATATCATTTGTTAAGTTTTCATGCAAAATGACTTGCACCATCAGATTAAGAAAGTGTAAAAACCTTAAGATCTGTTGTAAACATGACCTATTTTTGTGACAATCAATTTTTACCTATTTTGTAGGGTTTCAAGCTTTTTTGGAAATTTAATGTAAATATGTAAAATATACAGTATTCAAGGAAAAATAATTTCTATGTATTCTAATTTTAAGAGATTTCTATTAGGTATTTCATCAATTTTTAAGAGGTAGAGTAAATATGGTATTTTTGAAAAAATCAAGGTTTTATACCTATATGCACTATAAGAACCATTGACATATCTGACACTTAAAATGATGAATCTAAACCCTAACATGCCAAAACCTTGATGGTTACAATTATAAGATGCATACTTGATGTCAGGACTTTTTTAATGGGAATAATTGGTTTTCCTAGCATCAAGACTTTTCACTTTGGGAGCAATCAATTTTCCTAACATCTAAACTTTTGGTTGTGGGAGTAGTTAATTTTCCCAACATTGGAATTTTAACTATGGGAGTAGTTAAATTTCCTAGCATTAGTAGAGTTATGACTAAGGGAGTAGTCATCAACTCTGACATTAGTATTTTGAACTATGGGAGCAATTGAAAACCCCAACACGTGCATAGAGGGATTACATCCCTGACACATTTCCCTGCTACAAGAAATGTCCAACATCCTAATGTCAAAACTTCTAGGTGCACATGTATTATAAAACCCTAATTTAATAGGTTCTTGAAACCTTGACATCAAACATTTGGATTGTGAGATCATTTAAAAATTTCCAAGTGTGCAACCTCCTCCAAAATATGATGACGGTTTAAAGGATGTCAAATTTAATATAGTGAATTTTGAAAATATTCATTTTCAAATAAGGGTGTTTTTTAGGATGATGTCACTCTCACATTAAACACATCAATAAAATTAATGAGGAGATAACCCAAATTTGGTCTTAGTCCCTGGTCATATAGGAGTTAATCCCTTAGTCATACCCAACCTAAAATTGATTAAATATTTCTATAAAAGAGCATAATTTTTTTGTGGAGAATTTTCCACCAAAAACATTTAAAAAATTTGCACACCCTATTTTTTTATGCAAAGTGGAGAACATTATTTTTTCTAACAAGAAATATTCAAATGTGTATAACTTTCAACTTGTTTCTCCTTTTGAGGTGCCATTGATTTAAAAAGTGTATGTTTTCTCAGTATCTACACATTGGTAATATTGTCATTCCTTGTAAATTTAAACCTTTGTAAATTTAAGGGGTGTTACATTATTAGTATACCACACATACATTTAAACCATACTTTTTGCATTGTGGATTTCAGCCCTATTTTGATTCTTGCACCATTCAACTATTAGGAGTGGAAAGTCAACATACAAATCCTCTTGAGAATAAAAGGATTAATTTGAATTATGATGGGTACAATAAAATAATGGACACCTAAGGTATAGAAGGTGAAGTGGTATAATATAAGTGACAAATCCATGATCTATTATGTCTACTATGTCTCCTAACTTACTCTTTAATGTATAATATGTAACATCTCCAAATCAAGTATGGTCCACATTGGATAAATGCTTTGGAAAATATGATGAAATGTAGGGCCATGAGTTATATAATGAGCTCATCAATTTGATTCCAAGTGTCTTTGATACAATTCAATACTTTTTCACTAAGTTCAAATCACTCAGGTTATAGTTGAAACTATGCAACATTGACAATAAGGATGATCAATTGATTCTTTCCTTATTCACCAAATTTGGTTCTGACTAATCTATCTTCATTTTTACGTTCCATGCCACCAAGTGAGTCATTGGAGATACATGTACCTTTCCATCTTTGGATGATTTTTTTATTGAGTTAACTCAGGATTAAGATAATCTCTTTCATATGGGTACACTAAAGTCATTTAAATCACATGCCTTGATTTTATGTCATGACAATTAAAAAAAATTAGTAGCAAGGAGAAGAAACAAAACAAGGACCTAGAGCAAAAAATGGGTCAAAAACCTGATGCTAAGCCAAAATAATCAAAATAGTTCTCTTCTTCAAGTGGGAAATATAAAAAATAGTGAATAACATGCAGATACCATAAGAAACTTGGACATGTTGAATCCAAATTCATTAAGAAGTAGATATACCAATTGAAAAAAATTCTTGAGAAGCATAATATCAATGTCCCTAATTCTTCTAATCATATTTCATCAGCATAAGAGTCTTATAAGGATAAAGACAATAATAAGGGAAAAAATAAAGGTAAAACACTTGTTGTAGTTTCATCCCAGCCTTCCACATGGGTTATTGATTCTAGTTCCTCAAACCACATGGCTTTATCATAGGACATGTTCTCATCCTTTGATTCTTATTCTATGTCTTCCATTTTATTGGGTGACTACTTCAACTAAAGATAATGGGAGTGGATCTATTGAAATGAATGTTGGGGAATTTTATGATGTTCTATGTGTTCCCTCTTTATCCACAAATCTCTCATTTATTTATCAGATCACTAATAATGGTTTAGGTAATAGAGTTGAGTTCACACCCAATTTTTTGGTTATTAGGAAAGCTGATAGTGATTATATTATTGCATTTGGAAATCATACCACCAACTTAGTTTGTATACTTTTTAAAATTTTGTTCATGATCAACCCTCTCTTATGTTTCTCACTCATTCATATGAGGTGAGTAAATTATGGCATGAGCGATTTGATCATCTCAACTATTGCTACCTAGAGTAACTTAGCTATCAAAACATGGTTTTAGGGTTACCATGAGTTAATTTTTTATAATGGATTTTTCTAGGGTTTTATTCTTGGTAAGCATGAAGAGAAGAATCATAATAAGGGAAAATCACAAAGAGATAAATACATATTGGAGTTCATCCATAATGTCATTGTTGGCCCATTTCCAAAACCTTCATTCAATAGGACAAAGTACATGCTTACTTTCATTGATGACTATTTGAGGCATACTTGGGTGTATTTCTTAATAAAATATTAGAGGTCTTTGATAATTTTTATGACTTCAAGGCACTTTTGGGAAAACATTCAGGTAAAGCCATACATATTTTACACATTGATAATGGTGGTATGTCAATAACCATTTTGAGAAATTCTATAAATTAGAGGCGATTAAACTAAAATGTATATTTATATATATTCCTTACTGTAATGGTGTTTCAAATCATAATAATATATATTTGAAGTAAATGTCTAGCTATATGATACACTCCAATTCTCTTACACCTCAGTATTAGGATGAGGCCATCAACTATGCTTATTACATCCAAAATCGAGTTCCAAAGAAAGCATTAAAGGGAAGCAATCCTTTTTAAGCTTAGAGCCATCATAAAACCAAAATAGATCACTTATTATTGTTTGGTTCACCTTTTATGGCTCCTATTTTGAAGAAGAAATGTGAAGAAATGGAACCTTAGAGTCATCCTTGCATCTTTATTGGATAGTTTGATGGTGTTAAGGGATACATGATTATTCAACCCACCACTCATGAATTGTTTGTTGAAATAATTATTAGTTTTATATAGGGTCATTTTGACTCCACACTTGACACCTCTCACTCTTCCTAGATACACTTGGATTTGATGACAGTTTTGATGATTCAAATCTTCTTGATCAACCTCTTGATGATACAAATTCTTCCTATAGTTCTAAAGATGAGAGTAGTGATGACGATTCAACTCTTCCTTATCCTAAATTGTATTTAAATGATGAGGAATATCCTCATAACTCTTTGATCATTTGTCCTCTTTGGGATAAATAGACATTTCAAAGTGTTATATAATGGGTTGGAGATCCATCATATAATAAGAAAACTCATAAATAATTCTAAGATTCCACACATATATCTAGTGTATCTTATGATCCATAATAATTTCATGATGAATCTATCACTCCTAAGTGGGATACTACCTTATAATAAGAGTATAGTTCCTTTTAGAAGAGAAACACTTGGGATATTATCCCACTTCCTAAGTGATTAAAATCTATTTGAAGTAAGTGGATCTATTGAACAAATTTTTCAGCAGATGGGCCCATAGACAAATTCAAATCACTTTTGGTATCAAAAACATTTCTTAGGTACCTAAAATTAACTATACTAAGACATTCACCCCAGTTGCCAAAATGAACTCAATATAACTCACTCTTATTATTATTGTATCTGATTTCTAGGATGTTCATCAAATGGATGTAAAGAACACCTTTCTTCATGGTGACCTCAAAGATAAAATATCCATGGATCAACCACAAGGATTTGTGGAATATTTATCCTTAGTTTGAAAACTTCATAAATCTATATATGTCCTCAAACAAGATCTCTCATCTTGGTATGCCAAGATGGACTCTTTTATTCTTTTAATTAAGTTCACAAGATGTCATTTTGATCTGAATGTCTACATATTATGATAGGATGATTCACTATCAATTCTGGTTCTCTATGTGGATGACCTATTGATCACAAGGAATTTGACATCTACCATCATAGTAGTGAAAAATGTTTTATCTTACAGGTTCTCAATTATTGACTTGGGCTTATTGCATTATTTACTTAGGATTAAAATTTCTCATTTTGACTCTCTTATCACTATTTCAAAATCCAAGTATGCTCTTGATTTGATTGTATGGTTTAACATGACTGATTGTAAGCCATCTCTGACTCCTTTTCTATTTAGTGTGAGTCTTGATTCTGATTTTCCATTTCTATTGGTTGAATTTACCTCATATCAACAACTTGTTGGTAGTCTCATCTACTTTACACACACTAGACCTAACATTTCATATGTAGTGGGCATGGTCTCCAAACTCATGTAGGAACCACATGTATTGCACTATAAAGTAGCTAACTACACATTTCATTATATTTAGGGTATTCATAGTTTAAATATTGACTATTGAGTAGGCATCAACATTGACTTAATTGGATATACAAATTTAGATTGGGTTGGTGATATTCAAAATTATAAGTCTACTTCAAACTATAATTTCTCCTTCGATTCAAGTTTAATTAGTTGGTCAAGAAATAAGTATAATGTTATTTATTTGTCTTCTTTAGAGGTAGAATATAGAGGAGTTGTTAATGCTACCACTTAGGCTATTTGGATTTAAGGTATTCTCACTAAATTTGGCATCCAGTTTTAATGACAAATAATCATATTTTAGGACAACCAAAGAACACTCCAAATTTTCAATAATACAAAACTCCATCAATAGACCAAGCATATCAAGATTCACGTGCATGTAATTTTGGATCTCATCCATGAGCAAGTCATTGATCTCTACTACATCCATATAATAAAGTAAATTTATAATATATTCACTAAACCTTTCACCAAGAGAAAATATCTTCATTTGTGGGATCTTCTTAGGGTTAGAGTAGCTCTGACATCCTCTTATAGGGGGAGCATTTTATTTTACTTGGGTAGCTCATCAGGCCTTTGATTTAGGACCCAATTTTACTACCCACCTAAGGTACACTTAAGGGGGTGTTAATGTAGGTTTTTATTCCATTTAATTATTTTTTCCTACACATGTTTAGTTTAGCTTGCTTAGGTGTCTTTTAGGCCATTTTTAAATATAATCCCAAATTCATGAGGAAGTGTGGACATGTTTTTATCTCACCTATATGATTTACCCTCCTAAATATTTTATTTCTGGTGATTTTAATGTTAATATTTTGATTGTTGATAAATTGCTTATTCTAGCTCATGTTTGATTTTGTTAATATACATGGGTAATTACAACATGCATTCGATTATATCTATTGGATCATCAATTGTGCCCTACTCTGACATGAGACACACTATACCTTGATGCAACATACTATTTTCTCACCCCTATATATTATCTATTTATGATTGTTCTTGTTTTGGCCTACATTTAGCTTACATGATCACAAATAATTTATGATTTTTATGACATTTGTATATATATTGATTATTTCCCATTGGGGGCATGAATTTTCCAATATCCAAATGATTTTTTGAGATATGATTTTATGATTCACATATATAGTGGGGGCATATGCCTTCATTTCCTTGAAAATTATTTGTTATTACACTTGGTGTGCATTAAGTATTAACATATGTTATGGATTTTTTTAATGCCTTATATTATTTTTTGTTTGAATCCTCATCTCTTAGCATTTATTTATTATAAATATGTGTGCTTAAGTTTAGAATATTACAAATAGTTCAAAAAAAAATTTTCAAAAATTCAAAAGAAAATACAAAATACAAAACCAGGACTTATGATTATGTTTTACTAGTATACATGAGTGAATGCTATTATTTATCATCTATATGGTGAGTTACATAGCCATTTTATAATCAAATTATTTTCATATTATACATGAGTGTGATGGAAAAAATATAGGGTACATATGATATATGGAAATACATATGTCTGACATTATTTAAACTCAAGGGAAACCTTTTTACATTGGGGGCATACCTACATTGGGGGAATATTTGTAGACTTGTCATGTTATATCTTTATATATTGACCCATTCATCATAATCGACTGTTACACATGAATTTATATTTCTTATACTTTCTAAACTTTTATTTCCTATGAACATTATGATTTTCTATATTAGATTATGACATTGATTGATTGTGTAGAGTAGCATTTATTTATTCATTTGTGTTTGATGTTGATGAATATTACATTGTGTGATAATTGATGTGTGATATATTTTATTTTGTATAAGTACCTTGATTATGTCTTGTTATGTATGCATCAACTATGTGAAGAAGATCCTCTAGTATATGTCATGGCCATGTTTTCCATGTTAAGTCAAAATTGAGTCATGTCTCAAGTTCTTGTGTGTGAATGTGCATGGTTGGATACTTATATGACTATTGATAAACTTGGTTCTATAATTTATATCACATGTGATTATATTTTATGTGATGCCATGATTTATATCATGCATCTACTATAATGTTTATTACTTCATGCCTAATTCATATATATGCTTTACTTGACACTTATATTGCCATTAACTTAGATTACATGTCTCATATGTGATTGAAAGATCAAATATTTATATGATGACATATCTTATCATGTTTGTATGCATAATTTATGTGACTAATTTATTTATATAGAATACATGATGTGAAAAACTATTTAATTGAAATTAAATGATTCACAAGCTTCATCATTCATATCAAAATGGGTTCATATAGTGGTATTATCTTAGATATTTAGGCCAATAAATATAGATAATTTATACTTTGAATCAAATTATGTGATTCAGATAGGATAGATTGATCAAAATGTGACATAGTAGAATCATATGTGGGGAATTATACATAAATTTGGGGAAAATTTAGAATATTCTATGACATTATGAGACATTTTATGGGTCATATTGAGAAGAGTTATCAAATTTATCATATTGAAAAGAGTGAGAGACATACAATGAGACTATGAAAAAAATATTTTGACTTACTATATCAATTTGAGATATATATGAATCATATTTAGGACATGAATGTTGTTCATGTAAACACTTTTTATTTCTATGTTGGGTATTGATGAGGAATAATTTTACTACATAAAAAATTTGGATCTAAAATCCATCTGAAGTAGTTGATTCAAGGTTTCAATTTAGATAAAAGCTTATGTCAAGGTTTCATCTTGACATACAAACCTATTTTTGGGTTTCATATTTTCATAAAAACCTAATTTTGGGGTTCCATAAAAGATTTATGAGGATATTTAGGGTAGTGAAATTGACATTTCTTTGGCACTCAGATTCTAACACTTATTTGTCTCCAATGGTGGTTAAGGCATTAACACTCCTCAACACTCGGTTTCACTAGTTGCATTTTCCTTTTGAAATTATAACCCCATGGAATTCATTGAATAAGTTCAATAAGAGGAATCTTGGTTTATATAACCTTAAGTATATTTTTATGAAGTTTCAATTTTAAATGATTTAATGATCTATAATATCAGATTTTCTATCATGAGTGGACATTGATCTATACATTTTTCATTGTAAGTTTTGCATGGAGAAAATAACACATTTGGGGTATACCTATCAATGCCAAGTGTAGTTAATCAAAGGAACCAAATATTATATTTTATCCTTTTAATATATAATTTTAAAAAATATACTAAAATAGGGAATTTTTAGAGACCTATATTTTATATTAGACACTTGAAAACATCAACTTTGGCACACTTTAAGATACTTGAACTTTGCATACAAATTTGAGTCTTGTGTACAATTTCCCCTATCTATCCATATATTTTATTTTCTAACCTAATTTACTAAAACACATATTGAAGATCACCCTACTCTATGAAATACTACTCCATAATTTTAAATGTATTATTGCCATATCTCATATCACTGATTTTCACTCCCAAGATAGCACCAATAATAGTCTGATAGTTGTTATTTTTCCATATATATGTCTCTAATGGTAATGTCCAAGAACATTATATGAATAATTTAATTATTAATACAACTCCATTAGGTTTACCTAGACATGTTTCATGGGTCTGTCATGTTGAGAAGGTAAAAGAGTCATCTATAAATACAAATCATTCATAAGGTTATAATCACTTAGATATTACATTAAGAACCACTTGAAAGCTTGATAAACTCATTATACTCTCTTAATAAATTATCATTAATGAATATTCATCTTAAAGTACCTCAAATTAATAACCTTATATCCAAGTTTAAATACAAACATAGGCTAAAGTTGCATGGTGCCAAGTTTTAAAATCCAAACATTACATTACATTATAGATTGAAAATGATAAAACATATACACACTCCTATGTGGGAGCATTAAACTCTATTTGATACCTCTTCAAATCATTGAAATGGGGTAAATGCTTATTATATTGGTAGGGAGTGGTTGGGGTTATCCATACCATCTTTCTAACCCTATTTACAAAGGTCATCTTGTGTCAAAAGTGAAATGAGGGTTTCAAAGGAAAAGGGAAAAAATATCATTGTACAAGACTGAATGTGAATGCACATGAGAGATATCTAAAGCTATAGGAAAAAAATTATGTTATGTTCTAGACCTACATAGTCAATAGGGATAGTATGGGTTGAGACTTGGTACTACCAATCACCAGAAGGGTCTGAGCTTCACTAGCAATGTTTGAACATAGTTTGAGCTCTTTTTTTATTGATATAATTAGTTAAAAATAAAATTTAGAGCCATTTTAGGGATAATAACAAATAAAATGACCTAAAAATCTAGAATTAAGTATGTTCGTCTCTCCTTTATTTCTTTGTCAACTATAAATATAATAAATGCAATGTCAATCTACCCTTTTATATTTAGCTTTGTATGATTATTTCCCCATTTTAGAGAATCTAAATATTCATTTTTTGTCTTATTTAGATTACACTAATAGATAAATAAGTAAAGCATGTCATTCCTAAAACATTGACATGAAATTTTATTTAAGAATGTCCAAAGCACATTTTACTCACCCACACTACCAACAATTGTCCATCTACATGGAACAAGACATACAATGTAATGTAATTAGAACACATGAATAAATGGTACATATTTCAATGTGCACATGGACACATGTTATCTTACACAACCATGGATACTCCACTCACTCAAATCACCCTATAGGCTCTCAAAAAAATTAACACTCTCTAAGTTGACTTGGTAGGACACATGATAAAAAGGCTCAAAAAAAATACTCAACTAAGGTTAAGTGTGTTTCAAAAACCACTAGATAAAAATATTATATCTAACTCTTTGTGGTTCTCAAAAAAATATTTGGGTGATTATGGACTATTTTAGGGATATATTCACACTTAAGTCATACTTAAAATATATTTTCAAATTAAGTTAAAGTCATGGAAAGTGCTAAACCAAAAATCATATAGTCCCCATACAACCTCCAAATCGATCTAACATATCTCAATTAATCCTCTTGAGGATGGAGTAACACATGTCCACTATTGGATCTAATCGATCATAACCATTAGATTAGGGTAGGGTGTAAAAACCCTAGGAATATTTGTGGGATCATGTAAATATTATTAGTCCCTCATTTTAGTTTTTAAATCATATTTAAAAAAGGGGAGGAAGTTTTGTAGAATAACTTGTCTATAATCATCCCTCTCCACCTTCCTCACCCCTATATGAACACCTTTAATGGGATATCCAACATTTTACCACAATTAGAGTTATTTCATTTTCAAAATTCTAACATGATACAAATCAATGAAAATTCTCTAGATGGTCTCAAACGCCAATAATTGTTCAAATATTAAATTAGTAACTTCAAACACATCTACAACCATTAATGGCTATCAACAAGGTCTAATAAGGAAGTTATTTTAATTTTAATTTTAAGCTTAGATTATTAGTTCATGCAATAGACATGTTAAAATAAATGGGGGTCCCATTTTAGGGTCAACTCATTTTTGGGCTTCTAGGAACCCACACTAGCCAACAAGGTTAAAATGTACCTCTACTTTATAAAGAGGTCATATATATATATATATATATATATATATATATATATATATATGTTGTTCCGTACCTTTAAAATTATTTCATGTGGAAGAGAATAAAAAATTGAGGGTGGGGGTGGGTGATGGGAGTCCCTTTTGGGTTTCTTCACCTCTACTCACACAACAGAATAAGGCATTTACTCACATGTTAATTACTACCTAATTCTTTGCACATACCCTTAGGGATTTTGAATGGATACTATATAGTCAAATGGATGAACATTGAACTTATTCCAAGGTTACACTACATGAATAAACTTATGGCTTTCCAAAGGGTATGTGTGTCATAAAATTTCCCTACATAATGCAAATTTTCAAAAATTCACCATAGTGGAACCATAGACCTAAAAATTATGAAATGAGCAATGTCGAGTCCCAAAAATTGTCAATTTTATTATAAAATTATTTTGGGTGCAATTTTACATTTTTTCATGATAAAAATTTACTCAATGATGGTCAATTTTATTAAAGAGTCTATACAAAATTATGATTTTTAACTTCAAAATTTTGTATCTTTCTTTCTTTGAATCCAAAAAATAATCCATGAATTTCTATGGATTCTTGATAGAGTTTAGTTTATGAATAAATTATTTTTGGGTGGTTAGGAAAAAATAATTATGAATTAAAATCATAAAACTAGATTGACCTCTTTAAGGCATCTAGGAACAAGGTAATGGAAGCATGTAAATCTAACTTTTCACATTTATTTAAAAAATTGAATGGATACAATAAAATAATGCTTCATGAAAATTAAATTTCATCAAGATTCTTGTATTAAAATTCCATTCAAAATTTATTGTTCTTTCTTCTTTATCTTTCGGCTATAACTATTACAAGGCAATAATCATGAAAACTCATAAATTTACATCAGATTTCCTTCCATATATTTTCATAATAATTATAATTGAATATTTAATTATAATGTATTTTAAAACAACCAATAATATTTTTACAAGTCATTACAAAACAATTGAAATAAAAAGTCTTCAAATACACTACACATATAGCCCACAAGACCAAACAAAGGAAGAGCTTACCTCCCATGTGTTTGCTATTATAAGTCAATTTCCATAGGCATCCTTAAAACTAGGACTTTGATAACTAAGCATATTTAACATCAAACATATGAGGTGGGTCAAGATTATCAAGATGATACTTTGTCAATGACTAGAATACTTAAGAAGGCTACTAAACTAGATGGCTAACTAACACATATTCCACTAGATACATCCATAACCCAAACAAAAGCATTCAATAATGTCAAAAACACAATTTAAAAAATAATAATATCAAACTCAAGAAAAATAATATTCTAACATAATTAGGTTCACCAATGGAGAAGATAAATGTGGGGATGCCTCCCTCTTATCTTACCACTTCTATTGGCCATGGGAGGACCTTACCCTAGTAAACCATGCCAAAAAACCATGTAGGATGGAATGGGAACCTAATTCTACTAGGCGCTACCACTGTATAAAAAATAAACACATAGGAGGGCATGGGAACCTAGTTTCACTAGCCACTACCACTAAATGAAAAGAGAAATAATAAGACAAATAATCTAAGTAGACAACCTAACAATGTCAAAATGAATTAATAAATGGATTTTAAAAACATACAATAAAAATAGGTTAGATGTCTCATCTCCATATCCTAAGTGGAAAATAATATTCACATAGTGGTAATAGGCACACTAATGGAAACCTATTACAACCAAATTTCCTCACTAAACCTGATTAGCTTATTAAATAAATATTAATAGAGTCAATGTTGTTTAATTACTATTGTAGAAAACTATTTTCATTTATGTTGATGTATGGATAAACATATAATTATTATTTTATGTTACTTATTACTTGTTGGTTAGCTATATATGAGTTTCATATACATGTGGATTATGCTCATTTAATATTATTGTGCTTTATCAATAATTTTATTGATTATCATTGTTATGGGATAACTACCATTTACATTTATGAGGTGGATGAAGGATAAATTATAATCCCCACATGGATATGGAGGGAGAGTGTCATCAAGGAGGGTGTTACAGATGATTATGTTGGAGGTGGAGAGATTTGAAAAGGAACCCTACACATGCCATGTAGTATAAAAAGATTATTTACACATTTAAATGGTTAGGATCCCCCTTCATAGTATTCCATGTGGAACTTACTCCATACTAACATTGCCTATCAATGTTTTAAAACCTTCTACCATGTCTATTTATTACCTCCATGTGGGCAAGTCTCGTTTCCTTTTAACCTTTGCTTCCTTTTACTAATATGACCCCTTTCCATGTGGGAAGTTATAGTTTGACCACTATTATGTTTATATTTTTTAGTCACCAAAGGAAGTGCCTACAAATTATTACTATATATGACTAGATTATCTATCTTTTGATATTGACAAGAATTTTATACAGTATTAGAGAACTATGATTTCTAATGTTGATTCTTGAAAATTTTACAGATTTAGAAGTGGAAAGAAGATTTTTTTTTCCCTTATAACGTTCTGTTTTTTCCATTAATTGCTTTATTTTCTACATATATAGTATATAATATAATCATTAGGGATATATGTATGTGTGTGTGTATATATACTTGGTTTTTTCTTTCGGTTTCTGATATATGTATGTATATATATATGTATGTATGTATATATACACACACACACACACACACACACACACACACACACACACACACACACACACACACACACACACACACACACACACACACACACACACACACACACACACACACACACACACACAGTTAATAATTATGTGATTGCTTTAATTTTAGTTGTGTTTGGTTATTATATGCTTGATCATGTTTATTTGGTTTTGATATGTGGTTAGATGTTATTTTGGTCTTGGTTGTAGTTGTTATTATTTTCTAAGATTGTGATGTTGTTACAATTATGGAGTATGACAGTTATATATATGCCTTTAGATTACTATACTTGTGAATTGTTAACCACATGACTCCATACAGGCATGCACCTACAATTATTCAATAGAAAAAGTATCATTATAAAATATTTATACTTGACATATAAATAAATTACATGTGTTGATCATTTAAAAAATTGATTTTATAAACATTATCTAACCTAGATCCTAGGTGAAGGTGACTATGGTCATACCTAGGGTGACATAGTTTTTAAATGCCTAAGGAGTTAACTAGGTATGAAACTTTGTTCTTTAATATTTAAAGTCTTGATAGGTATTTGAATTATTATTAAAATAATAATTATGTTTATTGACAAATACATTTGTTAACCCTAATTGGGAGTCATCATTTAGTTTTATTTTATTCGATTGAGCCATGCAACTTGGGAGAGTTAGGGTTCAACTACGAGTTGAGTTGGGGATAGTAGGTGATTGTGTTGTTTTGGTGGTTTACGATAAGATTTTTTGAGTCATGCTAGGAATTTATGGTATTATTATGAGGCATTATTAGTATTTTATGGATGAATAAGGGTTTGCAATGAAATTAGGGGTTTCATTTGGCATGAAAATGGTTGTGAAAACAACAAAAGATGATGGGATTTTTGGAATGGGAGGATGCCATGGTTGATAGAGAGGAGATATAGAAAAAAGGGATTCCATTTATGGTCAAAGGAGAAAATATATAGTTCAGGGGAACTTAAGAGGTAGTTTTTGTTCTTTGGTTTACCTAAAATACTGTATTGATGTTATCCATTTATAGTTGAATTGATTAGGTTTTTTTAAAATAGTTTTTTTAGAAGGAAAAATTCTTGTGAAGAATTAAGGATTCGACCTTGTGGGAGGAGGAATATTCCCATAAAATGTAATTAATGATTTGACTCAGGTATAACATGAATATGGAAGGTTAGGGTAACTGGATAAAATGAAATTCTTGTGTGGTTATATTGGCATGGCTATGTGTATTTTATTCATATGATGCAAATGATTGTGTTATTTATGTGTGTGTCAAAAGACTAAGTATTATAAAATAGTGAGCGGTCATGAGACATTATTATGGTTATATGATCATCAGGGTTATTTGGAATGTAAATTGGGTTTTTGTATTTGTGATGTGGCTGTGATGTTTATTCCATTATTTTGTTGAAATTGTTATATGTTTTAGTTTAAATGGGAATGATTGGGAGATGGTTTCTATTTTAACTTGGGTTATATAGTTGACTACATATATAATGGTTATATAGTTAACTACGTATATAATGGCTATATAGTTGACTATATATGAAATGATCATTAGTTGACTATGTGTGAAATTTTAATTGAACATATATAATAGGGACAACACTATATTTGTATAGGATAAATATGAGTGTTGTGTTATTGTTTTGTTTTTGGGTTGGGACATTTGGCCCATGATAGTTAATAGGCTTATAGTTGGGATTTATTATTATGATAATGTTCAATGGAAGAACTGAGTTAATCTTTTTAAACTTATGACTAGTAAGGTAATATAATTCATGATTTTATTATGAATAAAGTCAAAGATGTTAAATTGTA
>JARHVA010011355.1:27500-66574 GCA_037957365.1 Torreya grandis | reverse complement strand
TGTCAAAATGGTAGTTATAGCTCTTGAACTCAACCTCTAAATGTTTGCAATGTTAATATGGATGGAAATCTCTTGGAATAATCACCTCTATTCCTAAATGGGAGAACTTGTTACATTGGTGCAATGTCGATAGGATTGCATAAATCTCATGTATCCAAAGTCTACCCAAAATCATGTTATATGACAAGTCAAGATCTAACACATGATAAAGTATATCATGGATCAAGGACCCAATGATAACTGACAAGCTAATGGTACCCTGTGATTCTAATTCTTCATTGTCATAGGATTTTATGGTGATTATTTTTGCTAGAGATCTATTATCATGTACCCAAGAAGCTTGATGAGCTTAAGAGACACAATATTCAAACCTGATCCATTGTCTATGAGGATGTGTTTCACTTTGTGCCACATTATGTAAACCTTGATGTGTGGTGAGTTATTATGAAGTGGGCCAAGGGATCACATATACTTTTGATTGAAGGTTAATTATTGGCCTAGAGCTATATGTCTAACCAAATATTGAAATTTATCATGAGATATGTCATTGGGAACTTTTGACTAGCCAAGGAACTCTATCAAGATGTTTTTATGGATAGTAAACATTCACAATAAATCTAAAATAGATATTTTTACTAGCATATTTTTTAATTATTCCACAATGTCAAACATATTTTCTTGAATAGTAATAAATGGCTTGTTCCATGGCTAAATGGCTAGTTAGATGATGAGTGAAGTGGTAGATAGTTGTGGGCCTGGTATGGTAATCCTTAACCATCGAGTTATGATTGCATAATCAAGATTAGGTACAAGATTAGAGTTGCTAAAAAATGATGGTGAAGGGGGACCAAGTAGGAAAATTATTCATTATTGGTGCACTTATGCATGGTCGTGAGCTAACAAAAAGCTATCAGTATAAGGTCCAAACATGGGAATCCTTGCTTGCTAGTTTTCTTGTGTATGGTCCTAGGTCAAGGAAGGATTACCAACATGGGTTGGTTGATTAGGTATGATTATAAATGGTCTTATTTTATTGTTAATTGGTCTTGGATTAATATAAATGGTGTTAATGCAACCTCATACAATATGTCTTACAACTGAGTTGTAGTCATGTACATCTGCATGGGAGGTCTGTTGGTTATTTTCACCATTTTGACCTTAGTTATGTTGATTATTTTGATGTTTTTGGTTTTATTGTTGGTTCTATTGAGTATATTGGTTTATACTTGGTTATTGATATTATTTTTGTTGTTAGTGCACTAGTCATTGTTGTTGTTGATGTTGGTTATTATGTTGGTTATGTTGAGGAAATGGAATTTAATAAATGCCAAGGTTCTGATTAGATGTGGAAGTTCCATGATCCAATGAAATATCTCCATTTTCCAAAATGTTTTTTATTACATGTTTAATTTTCACCCATTACTGCAAATTATGGTCATTGACCCAATGATATTCATAGAATTCATTTATCCTGTACCAATCTAGATAGGTAGCACCCTCGATAATGTCCTTTGGAATAGGCCATCTAATTATATTAGTTGTGGCAAGTTTGTGAAACATAGTATCAATAGGCTCTCCAAGGTTACTAAAAATGTGATGCATAAGCATAGTTCTTCTTGAAGGAGGATTTTTCAAAGGCATATGTTGTATTTGTTTCATTTACTATGTTGGTCTATTTTGCTATGTTTGTTAAAGATGTTGTTGGTTAGGAGGTATGTGCATATGTATCATAGGCTATGAAAATGGTGGTTATACCATTTTAACATGTCATGACTCTATTATTTCATTACCAACAACATTCTTGTAGTAATTAAATTGATTAAGTCTATCAAAATTATGGGTCTAGGTTTGATACGATGCTTGCACGGTTCTGAGTTTGGCTATTTTTTTGATTTTGTTTTTGATTTAACAAGGCTAGTTTAATGATATTTTTATTAATAGGGGCTCTCTCTATAAATAAACTTTTTTCAATGATATTTTTGATGCTATGCACACACTACAACTCTAAATTATAAGATATCTCACTATGTCTATTTTTGTTAAACACAATGGCTAGTTTCTTATCAAGTAGATCATGGGTAAATTAGCTTTCAAGGGATCCCCATCATTTTAGATATTTTGTGAATCTTTCACCAACTTTTTGTTTTTCTTATGTCAAGTCTACCAATGAAATATCATGTTTGATATTGTAAGATAAGTGTTTCACAAACTTGTTTGAAAGATCATCAAAATCAAATAATGATTTCCTAGGAAACTTTAGGAACCCCTCTAATGCGTGTCCTAATAGGATTTTTAGAAACAACAATAATAGGTAGATGTCACTATAGGCCACTTGTTAGCATGAAACAAAAAATTCTATCAAATAGACCTTGGGGTCACCTTTCCCCTTGTATTTGTCAAATTTTGGTGGCTCATACCCTAGAGGAAATGATATCTATAAGTAATCCATGTTAAAAGGGTAAGAACACACATCATCCAACTTAGAATTTTTGGTGTTTTTCCTCATTTGAATGAGGGTAGTTGCATCCTTCATTTTTTGTAGTTCTTGTGTGAGGAAATCAATGGGATCATTGATCTTTGGTGGAGATTGTGTGGTCACAAGTGGATATATTTGACCAAAGTATGATGGAAGCATTTACTATGGAATGTTGGATTGGCTAGGAAATAGACCAAGAATATGCATACATGGAATAGGGTATAATTATTGAAATTGCATATGTGGTTGTGTAATATTTTGGTTGGGGTTGGGTATGTAATCCTGATGTTAAGAATACTATAGTTACGATGGAGGTATATAGTCATACTATGCCTACTAAGGTTGAATAGGGGCATGCTTTATACTAGTCATACTTGGATGATTGAGAGGGACTTGTAAACCAATGCCTTATCATTAAACTTGTGGAATGTTCTACATGAAAAGCAATGGTTGCCTAATAGGTACTTGAAGAATATTGGAACCTCTTAGTTTCATGAATCCCTATTGGGAAGTATATGCATGTTAGATATTTAACATCTATTGTTAACCAATATTTACATGTTTTTTGTTAGACATCATTTGGTTTTGGAATAACATGTTTGTATATGACTAAAGAGGTATGTTTACTACTACTTAGCGAGGTAGAACATTGATTTCCCCCTATTAAGGTGGCAAGATGTTTGGCCTCTACTACATGGGTATGTTTAATGGTGCCTTTTGTTGTGGAATATTACTCATCACCTACTGGGTTGGATTAATATTCATCACATTTTGTTGTGGTATGGCACTAGTCATTGGTTGACTACTTAATTATTTTTTTGGGGAACTTTAAGAAGTAATTGGTTGAGGATTAGAGGTAGTTGGCTAAGGTTGGGAAGTATAAACTCCTATCACTTGATTTTTTGGACCACTCATGGTGTCATTTAAAGTCACATTCTATTATTGACTATTTTTTTGTGTAATAACACCACATTAGTTTAAATTTTATGTTACTTTCACATTGTCCACTATGTTCTGCTCATTTTTCTATGTAGAAGCATAAGACACTTCCTCTATGGTTTAGGTATTGAAAATGTTTTCTCCTAAAGTGTTTTGCATAATTGGTTCAAAACCCTAATTCTCTTGACCTATCACCTCAAATAAGACTCCTATTGAAGTGAGTGAGGGAATAAGAGGTAAATTTGACATGGCCATATTGTTAAAGTTACATGCTAGGTTTAGATATGTCTTGTATATTACATGTATTTGAAAGAAATGGTCCTCCATGAGGCCTCTTTGTGTGAAATAATATGTTTATCTTGATATGACATTGACCCAGTGGCATTAGGTTTACTAGAAGAGGCCTATTCCTTGTTCTAATTATAAGACATGTTGTAAGGCCCTCTTACTAGACTTGGTAATTTATCATGGGGAAAGTATACCAGAAAACTAGCCCCTATCTCTATGGCTCTATTAGGATCATAGGATGATGGAATTGTAACATAATAAGGTTATTGTAAATTTTCCACAATCGAAGGTATTATATCCAAATATTAGGTCATTTATTCTTGGTCTTACTTCGTGTATGGAGTACTAAACAAATAATTGGCCAAATGATCTTAACTCTATTACCTTGTTTGAGTGTTGTATGATGGATAAGAATCTATATCCCAAACAAAATCATCTCCATAAGGTTATTGAAAAAATTCCTCTTATGTGACAACATTTACATATCTTGTAGTATACATGGCTCCAATTACATGTATAGTGAGACATCATCAAATAAAATGGCAAATATTGCATGACAAGATGGGTTAGAGTTATACAAAATTTGAAAAGCTATGTCCGAAAAGGCAAAAAGGTTCAAACTAGGTGTAACTTGGTCAAAAAAGGGTGGAGATGTATCTCCAAAATGTCTATGCTAAGATTTAGTAAAAATAGTATAGCATCAAATGTCTAACATTAAATACTTCACACAAACAAGGTCAAGTAAAATGAACTAAAAACAAGATGCCAAACTCTAGGTCCAATGATGTTCCAAATAGGTCTAAACTAGGAAAGGGAAAATTTGCTAGGTTATTTGGCAAAATGCATCATCAAAATTTAGGTGAAAAACAAGGCATGTGCTAGGAATTTTCACCAAACATAGTGTCAAAAGATAGACTTGAAACAAAGGGATGATTTCTAATCTAACAAACTTAAAACACTTTGGCATAAACAAGGCACTTGATTATAGACATAAATGTGGTCAAATTAGTATAAAGAACTAAACAAAAGACATTTTTAGATGGACTAATTTTGATAAATGAATGCACAAACATTATATTTTTCAAATTTTGAGTCAAAAATTAACCTAAGTTACACAACCCAAAAGAGAAAGATATGTGTATCAACCCCTGCATGTTGAGGCCTTAATAGAAATCAATCAATGTTTGGATCTGAATTTGGAAATTTTAATTGAAGGATCAACTTAATAAAACTTAGGATTTAATGACCAACAAGTTAGGCAGGTTTGAATGGTGTAAAATACTAAAATAAAGATCCAACAAGGAACATGTGATTGGTTTAAACAATGACTTTAGACACAAGACAAGATAAGACAATTGAAACAATTTGAGTAACCTAAAAACATTATTTCTCTCAAAATATATACAAATATATTATTTCAAAGACTTCTAAGGCTCAAAACTTGAATTGATTTGGGCAGCACAATGGTACCCATTTCAATCAAGTGATACACACAACATTTTTGACATGAAAGTATTCTAAGTTAAATCAAGGTGTTAAATAGATGGCATAACACCTCCTTAAAAAATGGAGTAGTGTAGATAAACAAAATTATATATGACATGGTTTAAAAAATAAATTTTAGATTCAATCACCAAGAAATAAAATAATAAATGACAAATATACAACTAAGTATATTGTCCTAAATCCTACCAAGGTGTGGCAAGTGGGGTTGACTAAAACTTACAATGTATGATCATCTAGATTTATCCCAAATGTGGCTAACATAATAGAAGAATCATATAAATTTAGTTCATACTAACCAACTTATCATGCTAGGTTCTATTCTTTTTCTTGATAATACAATCTATGGACTGCTTAGTGGTATCCCCTAGTTGACGAAACCTGATTTAAGCCTTGGTTACTAACGGAGAGGTTAGCTACTCAACCCCTAGCTCGAGTAGCATGATTGAAATACTATTAGGAGATGAAGCCCCATGTCAATGCTTCCCTAAATAACCTATTATAGGTAATGACATCTCCTTCACAAGCCAAAATACATGAAAATAAAGACTAAGTAGAAAGACTTTAGGGTTGCTTTAGATCACCCAATACCATGTGGGTTTTGGGGAGATCCTAGGCAACTTTTTTTCAATTCCTTGGACTAGGCACTAAATGGAATAAAAAGATGCTTTTGATCCCATGAGTTCCATATAGGGGATAGCAAGAGAGCATACATGTGTTATTATTTTTTCAAAAAATAAACACACACAATAAATAATTTTTAAGTAATTGCAAGTGAAGTTTGATTTTAGACACCAAACTAAAATGTGACAATGTTCTTTACTTGGTAACTTGGATTAAGTGCAAAATATTGAAATAATTGAATAACATAACTTAATAAAAATCATATATGTTCATTATAATCCCAAGATCCAAATATTCAAGATTTAGCCTAAGTTCATTTTTATACACCGAAAGCAAGTGTTCAAGACTTATCCATTCTTTTTAAACACCAATTATGAAGTGTTTGTAACTATTGGCAATATTAAATAATTTTAAGAACTAAATACTAAATGTGTGAGACTTAACATGTTCATTTTAAATACCTAAATTTAAATGTGAAAGATTTAACTATATTCCTTTTAAAACCCCAAAATTAAATGTTCTTTATCCAAAACTAGCAAATTTGTGTTCCAATTATGTCCATGACCTGCAATTGTTAGATAGTAACCTTATTTAAAGCACTTTTGATTATGAGAAAATAAACTTTGGAAAAATAACTCTTGAGTTTTAATTTTGGAAAACACAGTGACCATGGCCAATAAAAAATTATCCATGTTGGTTTCAAGGCAACCATCATCGATCGGTCTCAAAGAGAACGGATGTTAGTTGATTAAGACCATCATCAATCACCTGTGAACTTGAAGGCAAAACCAAAAAAAGATAAACACATTAAGTTAGGACTTGGTTAGATAAAAATTTGATAAAACCTATAAAGCAAAGTTTAGTGAAGGAGTTTAAATGCTATTGAAACCAAGAAATCACAAAAAAGACTAATAGAAAGAATCAAAATGTAAGATTTAAACCTATTTTTCCCCTATAATCTAATCAAAGATGGTCACATAGGATCAATCTTAGTTGGGTAGAACCATGGTCAGTTTAGGCCAAACCAATACCGGTTAGGCCTAACTGATATTGGTCTCTATGTAGATCTGAGTTAGAAAAATAATCCTAAATATGGAAAAATCAAAGATAAAATTGTAATTTTAACAATATTCAAGCATTATTTTTATGGTTTATGAATTAAATATTCATCTTATTATTGTGTGGTATTCTTCTTGTCCCATCAAGCATGCCATTTGTGATCAAGGAATCTAAGAAGGGTAGTTAGATCATATGTTAGTTTTCATAATGGAAATCAAAATATAAACAAACACAGTAATATGCATAACACTATCTTGCCTAAATTAAAGGTGAGAACTTAGTGAAGAATAATAATTGACAAAGTACAACTAAAATTTAAGAAAAATAACCTTTATTACCTTCCTTAAATACTTCAAGAAATTTCTTCATTGGTTTGCTCGGCTTGTGCTCAAGAGATCTTTGCCAAATGGATTTGTGTAGATCTTTCTCCCCTTGGTAGAATGGTTGTTTGGGTCATACTTGATTGATTAATCTTCATGGATTAAAGTGGCTTGGCTTGTGATTCAAAATTTTGGCATTATAACACTATTGTCATCCAAACTTGCTCAAAAACTTGCATTATAACACTACTATGTCCAAGCTCTCAAAATGAAGAGGTATATTCTTGTATTTATAGGCTTAGCAACTAATATCAACCCAAGGTGAGTTAAGGTGTACTTGGGGCTTGGAATGTCTTTGAATATTACCTTTTTGAGTTAATTAACCCTAGTGGATTTAAAAGGTGTCAAATGGTCATGATTAGTAGTGAATAAGCATGGGTGGGATATTTTGTATATTTGACACTCACAAAAAGGTAATTATGAATTCCTAGGATATTCTTTGTTTTTTAAATTTCCTTTTTGGTAATTCATTTAATTGCTCACGGTTAATTCAATTTATGTATTTGATTTAAATTTGTTCTTTAATTAATTCTATTTAGTATTTTTGACATTTTCAAAGATTTAAATTAATTTGATGTGTGCATTTGTCCCATTTAATTATTTTATAAGCCAAATTGTATTTTATGAATCTAAATTTTAGACATTTAGTGATTTTTAGAATAGATATTCAAATGTTGGTAATAATCAATCTAAAGTGTGGTATAAATTCATTGGTGGCCAATTTTAGATGTCTACATTAACTTGTTGTGGACCATTCTTGACTTGTCTTATGGTTGTTCCTTGTGAGTGATATTGAATTTGGAAAGAATAGGGCATATTTTACTAAATATAGATAATGTGGAAGATTGAGAGAAGTGAATACTTATTGGTTTAAATTAATGACCTTTTATGTGTATTTAAAAGTGAACCTTTTGACAATTTCCTTTAGTCAACACTACAAAATGTGTGAGAAAATCAAAAAGAATGATTTGAATTTAGAAAACTAGCAATTATTTGTAGCAGGTTATGCTAACCTAAGCAGATAAGAGAATTATAGATATCATATATACATATGTAAGAATTGTCTCAATATATCATACACACTTGTTTTGAGCTAGAGACAATTTAGGGGTGGTTTTAAATAGTGCAAGAATTTGACATTAATAGTTTTATGTAGTTGTCTCCAAAAACAAAGGGTTAAGCCCACATATAGATAAATGATTTAGAGGATTGGTAAGTAAGATTTATGTAATTTGGCATACATTATATGGTTTAGGATGTGTCAATAATTATCATTTTCACGTACCTATTATCATATTTACTTTTTTATAGGTACATGTGAAATTACTGGACTAAACATGAAGATATTGTAATTAGGGTATTCATTAAAAACTTGCACTAAGGATTCGAGGAATATTTTTATCACCTAAGCCCAATTTTTATTATCAATTGGAATAACATTAAAATAAAATTTGAATAAACATTAAAATAAGTGTAAGACTCACATACCCTTCTTTCTCTACTTTAAAAATGAATAAATAATCTTAAGACTTTTTTTTGTGAAATTCAACAAAAGTTAATACACAAAATACCAATACTTGATACACCTAAACATGAAAATTATAAGTGATTATTTATTGAAGCATAATTACCAAAATTTATTTTTAATTTGATAAGAGTTTTCATGGTATAATTTAATGTTGCTCACATAATTTATATAGATATGGAGGATTACCTCATTGTGGATAGTAAATTAAAAATGATTTCTATCAAAACCAAAGGATAATATTTAAGTCAAAATTCCTCTAATCAACATGTTCATAAATTTGATAACACTATGATTTATTGAAAGAATCAAATATCTCATAATAGACCATGTCTTCCTTAGAATGATGTTCAAGAAATAGATATCCTCTGTACAAAAACAATCATAATCGCTCAATATGGAATTGGTGATTGAAGCTCCTATAGTTATGAATTATCCTTTTAATGCAAACTATGAAAATCTAAATGATGAATATGTTGAATGAAAAATCTAAATGTCCAAAAATAAACATTTTAGGTCTAATCTCAATCATCTTGATAAGACAATAAAATTCATTAGGGGGAAAGGTCATATTACTTCTAAGCCTACATCTAAAAGACTCCTAAGAACTCAAATCCTTGGAATATAATAGTTTCTTTGAATTCAAATACTAGTAATATAAAACCCTTATATATTTCAATTTTTATTTTAGGATGTAATATTTAGAATGGTATCATTGATTATTACATACTTGATAAATTTTCCCATGCACTTAGTCTCACTTTCACAAATACATTTATAATATTATTTTGTAGGGAGACAAAACAAGTGCCTTTAATTAACTAAATTAAATATGTACAAGTACCTTTGGTTGCTTATTCTAAAATGAAAATAAAAATGATGATAATAGAGGAATAAATTCCTATAACATATGAAATGTTACTGAGTAGAGGTTTTTACAAAGACTTTTGAGTTAAAATTTAAATGATTTGATCTCACATAATTATTATAGTAAAATGGGTTAAACAAAGATTAGATCCATAACCCAAGATGAATCACATAGTTTTAAAATAGGATGATCCTCATGCAAACATATTTTATGAATATGAAGCTTTGGGAAATAAGTTTGAAGATGAATAAAAATCCTTGAGTTGATATAAAGTGTTTCAAAATGAAATTTGGACCTTGGAATTTGACCATAGCTGCTCTTCTATGGGTTCAAGCATTAATGAAGTGATTGTATCACCAAATGAATAAATATTTCCCTTATCCTAAAAATTGAAATTATCAAACACTAGTAAAATTTATGAACATGAAAAAATTAATTCTAAGCTTAAAACTAACAATTGAAATGAGAATCAATAATATAATGGCCCAATGATGTTGATTTCAAAAAAATACTTGAGACATTATATAAATAAGGTGTGAGTAAACATAGAAAATTTTTAATCCTTTTCCATAGTTTTAGTTTTAAGGGACAAGAATCATAAATCATATGGTCTATAATTCTCTACTTTTTATAATGACTCCTAGCACTACATTTGGTGAAGATAATTATTCTATTGAGATCATTTTTTACCATATTATCCTAGATAATTTTCTTTTTCTTGTTTCAATGATGCTAAAAAAATTCATTACATTTCTTAGGAAGGAAGATAATTTTATAAACCTCTATTTGGAAGGTAGTGATTTAGCCAATAGGGATTCTAATTCTTATACTAATGAATAAGGGGATGATAGTTAAAATAATGAATATAGTTAATAAGACTAAAGTGGAATAAAATTCCTAAAGTATTTGAAACTAAAGATTGCACAAACTACTTTTTTTACTCTTCTTTTGGCAGTGTGATGCCAACAACTTAGCCCAAGACCTCCAATGTTTTCTTTTCATTTCTTATCCAATTGGGAAATTAGGAGGATCCAAGCTTGAGGCTCAATCATGGTTCTTTAAATCTCAAGAAACCTTTGGGGTTAGGACTTAGAAAGGTGAATGCAAGTAGCTACCCTAATTATGAAGGGATGAAAAATGAATTAAAAACTCGTGTGAAGACATGCATTTTATAACCTTTAAGTAACGACCCTTCTTCCACCTCTGTTAGGTTAATTGAAAGTGTAGTAGGGTTAGAATCTGATTTTTTTCTTCAACTAAGGGAAAATATTTTAAAAATATAGTTGTCAAAGATGAGAAAATAGTAAATGGCACTACTAAATCCATCTTATCTATATCTTTTGTAGTTGAGGCTCTCAAGAAGGTTTTATAAAGTGAAGAGTGGCCTTTAGAATGAGGTCTATTTTGTAGATTTGATAGATTTTGGTTGAGCCTTCATAATCTCCACGAATTTATTTTTTAATAATGGTGATCTCTAATGGAGGATAGCCTGGAAATATATCCTTATGTCAGAGGATTTTTTTTTGGTTTTTGATAGTCTATTAGATCATAATAAGGTTATTTAGGCCAATTCTTAGAGATGAGATCATCATATCCTATTTATAAAACCCTAGTTTCATTCCTTTAATCCTCTTATTGATAACCTCTCTATTAGGCCCACTTGGGTGAAATTTTCATAAATACCCCTTCATTTTTATGTAGAGTATTATTTGTCAATCATTGGTGTAACCTGGGAGATTTTTTAGAAATTGATGCTTCTACATCTAACTTTTCATGAACTAACTTTGTCAAAATTATTGTGTGTTTGTAGCTTTCTCATAGGCTCCTAGATTCTATTGAGTTAAGTGTTAATGGTCATTATTAGAGTTAAACCCTTTATTATTAAGGGTTTCATTTTAGATGATAGAAATGTTTCAAAATAGGCCATTTGGCTACTTCTTTACCTAACTCTAAGCATAAAGTGTAATGTTCATCGTGGAAGGATGATAAGGAGTCTAATCTCTTAGTTCATCCTTTTTCTAATTATTTTACTATTAATGAAGAATCAAAGAAAGGAAAGGTTATGGATGTTAATTTGAGTGTACCTCATCTTACAAATCTATCATTGGTTTCAAAGACTACTAGTTCAGCTAAAAATAGTTTTGTGAAATTTGAACGTAAAAAGAAGAAGACATGTAGAGGCTCATTGATAGATAGGTGTATTTATTCAAACATATATTTAGGTATTATAAGTAATTAATAATATTGGATAGTTTTAAAAATTAATGAAAATTTCATCTCATTCCTAATTCCCTTTCTAGGACACTTTGTTCTCACAACAAAGTGAAAAAGAGTGAGACTTAGTGTTAATTCTCTATTTTTTTTAATTTGTCTATTCAATGTAGATTTGAAGTATTTTTAGAAAAATACTTTTAAGTAGTTTGGTTTGGTTGGTCATATGCCTTGATGGGATTTACTATCAATCTGGTCCTTTTTTAGTTCTTGTTATTTTTTATTTGGGAAGGGGACTTGTTAAACCCCAGTATTAATCAAAAATATTTTACCAAAGGCCTACTTTAGATTGAATTAAATATTTATAAACATGGTATGTTTATCAATAATAAGATTAAAAAAACTACATCAATTTAATTGATTTTAAAGAGTTAAACATTAGTTCTAAATAATAGCCTAAAATAGTCCACATTGGTAAGTGTTATTAAATTGGGGAGCATAAAATCTATCTCATTTCTCCACACACACACACACACACAATTACCTATTCATATATTTATTTGAAATAATTCGGGACCATATAAATACAACATACCATTCCCATCAAGTAATTAATAAACCCTTTTGAGATAAATAAAAGGTATTACAACCCAAAACTACCAAGGACTACGTTTTAGAAAGAAAAAAAAATTGAATGAAAGGACCATCTTTCACATTCATCACTCAAAATGGGTTGAAAAAATTATAAATTTGTGCAATAAAAATGAAGAGATAGTGTTTATTTTAATAATTTAAATCAATCATCATTGAAGGATAAATAACCATTTCCTATCATGGAACAAGTGTTTGAAACTATCACAAGTTTAGATATGCTATCATTTCTTTATGGTTTCTCAAGTTATAATTAGATCTAAGTTTCAAAGGAAGACCAAGACAAAATTACATTAAAAGCCCCATGGGGTACATTTTATTATAGAATAATTTCATTCTATATTATTATTGTAGTCATGACAGTTCTGAGAGTAATAGATCTAGATTTCCATGATCTGAAATACAACATAATAGTAGTGTATCTTGAGGACTTAACCATCTTTTTAAAGAGATAATAAATTCATTATAATAACCTAGATAAAGTATCATAAATATATCTTCTTCATGTATGTCTTTAAATAAAAATGAGTATATATTTGGAGTTATAAAATGGAAGTTACTAGGACATCCAATGTTTTAATCAGGAATGACTATTGATCTAAAAAGAGTTGAGGCTATTTAAAACTTGTCTTTTCTAACAAGAAAATTGGGAATTCATTATTTATTTGGAAATTTGAATTTTTTCCGGAGAGATTTTTATCTCAATTTTTATATTTAAAAGATAAAATAGTTGGCATGATGAAATGTAAGACTACATTCAAATGGAGTAAAGATGGAAATAAAGCCTTTGAAGAGATAAAGATAACCATTTATTGTGTACCAAATCTCATGTGTGGATATTTTAATGTTTTTCATCATCTAAAATTATTCATTAGGGAACACTCATTCATCAATTCCAATTCAAAAATATCATACTTATATATTAGTCAAATTTGTCAAACAATTATGGTATTAAAGTTTGAATTCCCACACTATTGTAATGGTACCTGATATACCTATCAAGTATAACTTAAAATAAAAATATCTTGGGTCTAACTTAAAACAAAAATATCTTGGATCAAAGATATTTAATTGGATATAAAAATTACAACAATATGATCTTGACATTAAGCCAACTAAAATCATTCAAGGATAAGGTTTATTCTAACTAAGTAGAAAATGAATCTAGTAATGAAGGTTTTAATGAATCACATGAAGAATACACACTTGAATAATTTCACCTTTATTTTATCATCATATCTACTAATGAATGGTACTCAAACATAACAATCATCCTCACTTATATTGAATTTCTTAAAAACTTGTTAAGAAATAAAAGAGATGAGCAAGACTCAAAGCCACCAAATATGTGATATGGGATAACACACTATTAAAAAATGGTATAGATGAATTATTATTGAGATGTGTTGAAAATAATAAAATATAATTTTTGAAGTATTTAAAAATAATGCATGTGTAGTCCATTTATATTATTTTATCATAGATTTTAAAATGTTAACATCTCATTATTATTGATCTACTTTCTTCAAAGATGCTCAAGAGTGGATTTTGAAGTGTGAAACCTATTGATAGTTTGTTGATATGTCTAAGCTTGCCATGTTTCCATTAAATCTAGTTGTGATCGAATAAAAAATTTAGAAATGAAGTCTATAATTATTTGGTAAACTCAATCTACATTTTAGTGTTGAGCACACTCATGTTCTTAATGTAACTAATTACTTCCTGAAGTGGGTGGAATTTATCCCTCTCAAGTGGGCCACTTATAACTTGGTATGTAACTTCATCAAGGAGAACATTTTGGTTAAGTATGGAGTGTCACAAAAATATATTGATATATAATGTTTATAAACTGTCATTTTAATAATTCATTATTTTTTCTATGGATACAAGATATCCCTATCCCACTTTTTTGTCTATTTTTTACAAGGGAATGGTCAAGTAGAATCAATCAATAAATTTTTTTTGACAATCATTCAAAATTTGATAGACGAGAATAAAATAAATTTGCAAAAGAGATTATATGATGCACTATGGGTTGATCATATCACTCTGAAGAGGATCATTGACATGTCTCATTTTTAGTTGATGTTTGGCACTCATGTTATCATGTCCATTTTAGTGGAATTACTAGTGCTCAAATTAGCTAAATAAATTGAAGACAAAATTTTCAATATTTTATAGGACAAGAGGATCATGTATATGAGTGAATTAGAGATGAAATGAGTTCGTTGTTTATACTAAAGTAGATCATCAAATCACAGTGAAGGATAATTTTTATAAAAGAACTAGGAAAAGGGATTTTTAGATTGGTGATCTAGTCTTTTTCATACAAGAAGAGAGAAAGATAAAAAGGAACCATGAGAAGTTTGTTTCTCTATGGATGGTTCTATTAAATATTCAGATTTAATGTGGAGATAACATATACTATGTGGATTATTGAGAATGAATCATTTTTAGCTAACTTATAATGGGTAGTATATCAATTACTTCAAGTATCAATTGAATTTGGTTGTCCAAACTGTATATAGGTAATTTAGGATATTTTTGTGTTTCCCTTTCCAAATTTTGTTGTTTATTTTCCTTTCCTTTTCATGTTTTACCATTTGGTTTATCTTTATATTTCCATTACAATGTCTTTTTTTAAAGTTTCAAAATAATAACTTGACTTTATACCCCAAAGGATAATGAATTGGTTGTCAAAACTGATAGGTTTCAAAGTCCTCTTTTTTCTTTTTAAATTTAAGCCCCCAATTAAAGCTAGTTTTTATCCTTAAAAATTAACAATCCTAGAAACTTCCAATTTGTGTTCATTGTAAATATTAAGTCTAAGAAATGAATTATCATTATAAAAAATTAGAAATTTTTTATAATTTTTAAGTCCCAAATTCATTTTGAATGATACAAAACTTTTCAACACCTTAAAAACTTCCCCAGGTTCCATGGGTTTTAAAGAACCTGTAAACCTTTAGGTTGGTCTATGGTTTCCATGGTGTCTCTAAAATCTGAAATGCCCAAAATTATCTATGGTGCTTAAGTCACAATAATTTCCAAAAATTATAGTTGGGTCTTGTAAATTTTAGGTCTCATGATATTATTTTGTTCTTGAAACCTTTAAAAATCATGGTGCAGTATCTAGGTGGAATTTAAAGTTAAAATAAAAAAATGGAAATGGGAATTTCAGATATAGAAATAAGTATTAGAAGATAAATCAAGTGTATTTCATGTTTAACAATATTGAAATTTCCATTTAACATTTAGTGTGTTTTAAAAAATAATTTTAAATGCTTTCTTTAGTTGTCTTATTCAAAATTGTCAAGTTAGTGCTAGGGGTGTATCTTAAAGGCTACAGAAAAAATTTAAAAAGATATAAATAGAATTTTCATGCTTCCCATTTATATTTAAAATCCTAAATATTTATTTATAAATTTCCAATCATCTTCTTCATCTCATATCAGTGTGCTTTCACTCCCATGGCCTTGAAAGGTTGGTTTTATTTAGTTTTTCATCATTATCTCTGCCTCTATTAATGTTATCCCTATATTTTACTATTGTGTGGTCTTTCCCATTAGTTATTTTTACATATGATTTGTAATTTTCTAATGGTGATATTTTATTCATTTACACCACCTTCATATTAATTATATTATACCAATATAAGAACCTTTATTCCCTAATAATTTCATAACCTTTCCTACAAATTTGCATTAAGTATTGAAATGTATATTGCATTTCACATTTATAAAGTTGAGTTGGCATCTAAAATTTTGGGTTTAATATTTTTAATCTTAAATAAAATTTTATAAATAATTTTAAATATTTATATGACCACTTTAATACTCGCTTTACACCCACATGAACATTTTTTGGCTTCTTATTTCACAACCAATAATTGAGATTGTTTACCAAAACTTCTTTCTACATAAACATACTTATATAAATGAATTTTTAATATATGGATTTCAATCCCATTTATACCTTAGAGACATATATTCCAAATATCATAAAAAAATATAATTGTGCATGTGGATTTTGAATAGCCTTTGGAAATAATGTACACATACAAATGAATAACCATTGGATAATGTATTATTGAAAATGGGATTACACAAGCCAATATGTTTGTGAAGTTAATTTAATGTTAAAAAAGTTATTTGGTTGTGTAAATTAATATAATAAAGATACCATGGAAATCAATTTTGTTGAAGATGTGGTGATGACCATGTTGGATGGTCTATCCATAAACATGACAATTAGGATTACTCTACATGATTAAACTATTGAAATAAGAAAGGATATTAAATAATAATTATACTATGTTCTTAATAGTAAATTTGTAATCATGTTGAATAATTTATTATTTAATAATAAGAGGAAGGGTCCTTTGAAGCTATATAGATATCTATACAGTTTATATTTCCTTAAGGAGTTATTAGATATAGAAACACTATAAAATAGAGTCATAGGACATGCTACCACTATTATATTTTATGAATGAATATTTATGTTCATGAATATCATATTCCATGGAGATAAATTTATTTATTGGGTACAAGATATTAGTGAAAATTTTCATGAGCATATAGTGATATTTGAGTCCATGCAAAAGATTTATATGACATCATATCTTGTATATATCATTGTATTCTTGAGATAATGGTTATTTAATGTGGCAGGAAAGTATATTCATGTAGAAAAATATATGACCTTTTTTCTTAAATCACTAATGAAAGAGGTAAAAAATATAATAGAGGGTGAATGATGCATTCACTATGTTGGTAGTAAGGTCTCTATAATGAAACACTACAAGGAAAATTTTAGATGGGGCTTACAACTTGATCAAATATTATATGAAATATTTAATTTAGTTATATAAATTCACTTACATTAGAGTTGGAGGTTTTAAAGGAATAACATACAAGATTATAATATAAACAAATGAAAAAATGGTTATTATTGGACTCTACATTCAATTAGGAGAAAATAATAAATATTTTTTTGAAATACATGTATGTGAAACCCAATTTTATATTAGATTAATTATTGTATCTGTAAAATTGCATGTGAAGCCTTGAATATTAATAAATCAATGGATTGTTTCCCAATGCAATCTACACAAAAAGTATTTATTTTTTATTTTATAAATTATGCCAAAAACAAAATTAAGCTTTGTCTTGGGTATTTTCTTGAGATATGAATTGAAAACTATTGGGAAGACTACGAGGACAACTTTGAGGTTTAAAAAAATACTATTCTAGAATGGCATTAGACTAGATAAAAATATTTAGATTGGAATGGGTCAAAAAAATAATTTATTATGATGGAAGTGATATGGTTCATCAATTTTTCATTTAAAAATTTCAATTCTTCCCATTAACTACTATTTATTAGTTGATGAAATAGTTTCTAGATTTGAAGGAGCATAAATAATAAGTTTTGGTAAGACAAAAAATATATTTTGATAAGAAGTTGGCTAATTATATTTTTATAAAAAGTTCAAAGAGTATAGGAGATTATAAGCATCAATAATAAACATATTAGCATTATTAACTCAACCATATGGTAATAAGGTGTACCTAAAAATCCCATAATTTAGTTTGATAGTAGGAGGTGAAGGTGATGAGGAAGATCCAAACAAGAAGCTTCCTGATAATAACTATGGCGATAACTCTTTATCAAGGAAACATATTTATTGATGAATTTATTTTTATTCTTCCATATAATTATTTTAATTCCTTGATTCAAAAACCACCAAATCTTATGTATTAATTGATAATACAACAAAAAAAATATTATCTTCTAGCCAAGGATTAGCTAAAGTTCACCTTATTTCTTCTTTTACTAATTGAGGTATATCATCTCCCTATCACATACCATCACCATCACATTTTTCACCCCATACTCGTATATCATACCCACATCATGTTCCCCATATAAATTATCCATTTAATCAACATCCTACTCTTTGAGTAACTTATCTTGTTTCTCCTAACATAAATATGGTTACCTCTTCAAGCAACACATCATTCTTATGTGTTCAATAATTGGTAGCAAGAAATAAATCTAATGATAAATATTATGCAATTGGTTTAAATAAAATAGATAATATCTTATAAATCCCTCCATCCAAGAAATCCAAAACCACCTTAAGGTTGTTTTCATACCTCTCAAGTGTACAAATTATATAAATCTCTTAACTATTTTATGTAAGAATGAGGAAGATGTGACTCTAGCTAACTAAAACATGAGCATAATATATCGTAGAGAACCAAATAATTAGGGTGATATTCATAAATTTTAAGATTTTATATAAATACTTATTAAAATGACTAAGTAATAAAAGGATTGAGGAAGGGAAGAAGAAATAATAAAAACTTGAAGAGCATATATGTATGATTTTCATGTACATTAAAAAAAAAATGAACGTATGTGATAATCCTATAAAATGAATTCCTCATAGATGGCCTAAAGTTTATTGATGAGAATAGAAAATAATATAAACTCTTAATGATTGAAAAACATAAGGCATCCTTGGAGATATAGTGAAAAATGAGCTAGGAGTTTGGAAAAGCTTGGATAGATATCTACAATACATGGCCCACACAAATGAGAATTTTTGGATATCTTAAAGCATTTTAAGTAAATCTAAATAAAATGCCACCTAATTATGGTCACATTTGTGTCAAATGAAAAATAAGTTCTATATAATATTCATTAGAATATCTAAATTTAAATAATTTAACTATGATGATATGAAATCTTATATTTGTGATAACAAATGTGCCATACATTGTGACTTTCTAAAAGATAATGCATCTTAGCCATTTTTAGTAACTCAAATAATATGATAATTTCAAAAGTTACTAAAGGAAAGTATAGTTGGAGTGGAAACTTGTAACATGGAATTTATTAACAAGATGAGTGACATATATTATTCCATCAATGAGTTTTAAAAAAAATCTCTAAAAATTGTTTTAATGGAATTAATTAATTCATTGAATTCATGAACACTTGGTTGATTTGACTTGTTATTACTATTTTTAAAAAATGTGAAGGAATTATGGTTTATGTGACTAAATTCATGGCACACATGATTAATTCATCTCAAATTGAGGATAAAATTACATCTAATTAAAAAATCAAAAATATTCTTATATTAGCCAACTTTCTCTCTAGTTAGATTTTTCATTTTCTCTCACTTCTACAATTTCCCCATTATAATTTTTTAAAATTCTATTTCAACTTAAAAGTAGGTTATTTTCACCTTTAATGTGAACAAGGTGATAAATTAATATGAATAAATATAAAATATACCTAAAAAAGGTGGTTATGAAACAATTGTATCCTCTTGTTATGAATAAGAGTGAAGTTAATTATACAAGGACTTTTTGACTTTACATAGAATTTGTAAAGAGAAAGATTTCAAAAAAATAAAAAATGTTTTATTTATAATATAATATAAATATATTTTTCAAGAATTTTCGTGTCTTATTATGTCCTATGTATGTTCCTTTATTATTCTCTTATCTAATGCATGTTAATTTTTGTATTATTAAATATTTTCACCAATATTAAACTGTCAACTCTATTATATGATATTTTCTTGCATGAAAGACATAATATAATTTTATTTATATTTTCATGTATTCAATATTTAATTTTCACACTGTATTACCTATTTTATTTTTAATTTTCTCCTTCAAATATTCTTTTTTATAAAAACCCCCAACAATAATTTTACATGTAAAAATTATAATTATTACCCTTTATTTATTTTCATGTCTTCAATAGACGTAACTTCCCCTCATAATATAAGATTTAATTTTATATATTACATTTTTGATATAATTTGACCCATTTTTCATTTTTCTAAAAATATTCTACTAATTTAAGGAATTTGGATTTCAGGGATCAAAATAAAACATAAATTTTAGAAGACACAATTGAAAATATAAATACACAAAATACACCAAAGGCTAAATTCTAACAAATAAATGAATAAAAAAAAATATCAAGCATGACATCTAGACCATTAATGCACACAATAACATATGTATTTTCATTTTCCTTATTCTTTACTATTCCTACATGGATTTCTCTCTTATTTGGGTCTTTAGATATACCTCATAACTAAAGAAATTAATAAAAAGGTTAATTAACAAATGTTGCATAATATCATAAAAATGATAGATTTTTTTTAATTTTGGATAATATTAATGATTTAATTAACACAACCATTAACATGTACACCTTTGTAAAGATAAATTTCAATTTTATCTCTTACAATTCTCTTCAAAGGGGTCTTTACAAAAAAGATATAAATTTTAATTTCCTTTTCTAATCAAAGATAAATTTAAATATAATTTTGAAACAAAAGAAAAATCATCTCAAAATGTTGATGGCCCAATGTCCCTTCAAATTTAATTCATGGCCACTCTTCAATTTCAATAAGTAATAATGAGTTAAGATTTATTGGTCACTTTTATATTCTCTTTACCCTTTAGAAAATAAAAGATTCTTAAATTTTAGATTAATTATATTAGTTAAAATTTATGAATAATATTTTTTATTCTATTAAAATTAATTTTTTTAATATTTATTAATTTTATCTTAATGTAGACACTTAATTTTTTTATAATGCCTTTTTCATAGTCTATTTTCCATATGTTGTTATGATTGACACATTGTGTATAGCTACCTCTATATAGACTTATCTTACCCCAAAATACCCCTCATTTGATATTTAAGTCATCCAAATGCATCTCACACTTATGTAAATATATTTTTAATTAGCTTCAACCCTAGTTAAACACATCCTAATGCTATTACTCAGACCTTATAGTATAATTTTTCAAGCGATGATATCATCAATCCTACCAATCATGGCATTAGTAGGATTGGTGAACCCACTAATCCTATCCTTCATCAATTTAATAAGTCAATTTACATTTTTTTTGAACTCCATGTGCCTTGATTATTGCTTCCTAATATTTACTATGTTTGTCTAAGTGAAAATTGTGTGTGTGTGTGTGTGTGTGTGTGTAGAGAGAGAGAGAGAGAGAGAGAGAGAGAGAGAGAGAGAGAGAGAGAGAGAGAGAGAGAGAGAGAGAGAGAGAGAGAGAGAGAGAGAGAGAGAGAGAGAGAGAGAGAGAGAGAGAGAGAGAGAGAGAGAGAGAGAGAGAGAGAGAGAGACCTTTTTATGTATATTTTGAAATTATGATGGTGATGCACTAACTACATATTAATATTTAGTGTGAGAACTTTCCATATATATTTTGAAATTATGATGGGGTCATTCTTTGTGCATCACCCTCTTATAAAAAAAGGAAGTCTTAGAATAATTTAATGTAATTTTATCTTAACATATAGAAAATATGAGTTTAAAAATCCTTCATTATAATTTAATTTAAACTACACATGACTATGTTTAATTTTTATTCCTATTTTCACATATGTACATGTAACTCCCAAAGTTTTTTCTGAACCCATATTTTTTTCTATTTTAATTTTATGGAAAGATAGGTCAATAATAAGGAATAAGGAATCATTTATACATTTTCCACATCAAATCAAAGATGTAAATATATATAAAAATGTGACATCTAGAGGTAAACCAAAACAAAAAAAAGGATCTAAAATTTAATGCAAGAAATAATCATTAAAGGAGGACATGAACAAAAGTAAAACTTGTTATGCGATGATATCATATACGGAATGAATGATGTATACATTGATATTTTCCTTGCACAATTAGACACTCAAGATATAAACACATTCAACTACATACATGAAATATTCATATTTGTATTAAAATTCTATAAAACATTAAAGTGTAATAATTACACCATCTTTGATCTTTTTCCAAGTTTAATTGTGAACTAAATATTTCATTTTATATGTTTACTATTTTCAATTCATAAGGAAGATAAATTTTTTGTTTTACATTTCTAAATGGAAGATCTCTCTTAACAAAATATATTGTCTTTTTTCTCATTGTTAAATTCTTAAAATATAAAACATTAAGTTGAACCCCTCAACTCTTCAAACACTCATACCTTTCTTCATATGGTTTAATGGTATTTTAATTTTGATTTGTTAGTTATGATTGTAAATCTACATCTTTTATGCTTTTTCAAACCCTAGTTTTTATTTTACCAAAATATTATGATGTATTATATTCACCTTATTAATTACATATGTGCACATTTATTCACTCAATTTATATATTATTTTGAGGGTGCATAGGATTATTCATTTATTTATTTTTAATTTTTTTATACATACATGGTTACTACTACCAATTTTTTTCATTCTATGGTTGTTATAGATATTAATATCTGATCTATTGTTTATAGAGTATTTTTTTTGCCCCTTAGATATATGGTAGTGCCACTAAAACTTATTAATATCCCAAATATTTTGAATAGGTTGATCTATTTAGAGTTTTTACCATTTCTAAATTTATAGATAATAATGAGAAAAACACTATAAGTTCACAACATTTATTGTAAATTTTAAATTTACATAACAAAAACCTAAGAATAAGGATCCTTTGAATACGTAACATTCATTGTATGGTTCTAATAATATGATACTAATCTTACTAATAATATACCTAGGTTTTCAAAACCTCCTCATGATGATGATTATATTACTAAAGCATACATTATTCTACCTACTAACCCAAAGACAAATTTACATCAAAAAAATTAAAATATTGAATCTCTGTCTTGGACATAGCCAAAACACCAGTCATGCATCACTTTATAATTCTAATTATTCAAAGTTAGCTATACATAAACATGTCAATATCAATAATAATATACCTAGTGGTAATTATACTACTCCAATAGTGCAATAACAAATTAATGAAATGTGGATGCAAAATTTTCAATTGTCTCAAATATATAGTAAATCTAGTTGTGTGTTTTAATATTAGGAATGTCATTAAAAGTGCATAAATTTACAACATTTAGTGGTAATTTAGACCCATCTCATCATATCAAATCTTCATTTGCATCATGTATTGGTTATCAACATGATCAAGTGAGTTTGATGAAGTTATTTCATAGTAGTATCTACTTTCCTATGGGATTTATGTATATATTACATGTTTTACTTTACATTTTATTCATCTATGTTTCATTAAACATCACTCAAAATCTCTCCTTTTCCAAAATTTCTAAAACAAATTAAGGACCTAATCAATGAATTGTTAATCATGTGATTAAGTTTAATATCATGCAAATCAAGATTCCACATCAGCTTCACAATAGTGAAATTCAAAGTATATTATCAAATAATTTTCTCAACCCACTTAAAGGTAAATTCATTTTTAAAATATATGATTCATTTGATGAGGTTTTTCACTCGTTAAAAAATATTTAGGTTTAACTTATGGATGATAATATGTTAAAGTGCACATTTATTACTTATATATCCACTACATCAAAATATCAGAAAAAAATTACCCAATCCTAAGACTATTGATACACCTAAATTTTAAATTGATAATTAATCCAAGATATCTATCTATGTGATTTCACAACCAAATTAAAATATTACATTTCCTTATCCTAACAAAAGGCAATAATTTATAACACTATGAGACCCACCTCACAAGATATTAAAGAAATTTCTTAAATGTAATATGATTTTTTGTTGGAACTATTTTAAATGGATATAACTAAACCATTTATTAGAGTGTAACCCAAATCATATTTTTTAATATATGTGAGCTTAAAGACATGTAAGTAATATATGTTTCAAATTACCAATTAAGATATATGTTCTAATCTATGACACCACTTTTATAATTAATTGGCATAATTGTACATTAAATTTTGTTGTAAAGCACAATAAATGCATAAAAATCCTAAGTAACCCATTACCAAACCATACTAATTCAAAGAAAAAATATGTGCATATAGAAACATGTATCCATAATTCTACTATTTGACTTCATCATGAGATTTACAAAATTATTGATATGGTTTTGAGTTATAAAATCCATGTGTCATATATTACATTTCATGACCATGAGATACCTAATGATGCATCAAATAATGGTAATACATACGTAAATGACTTTTTTGACTTCAAAAAAAATCACACAAGGGATTATGATTGGTAATGGTTATATCAAAAACCTAATTTTGATGACATTATTTTCTAGTCGAGGCTATACTGAAAGAGATTTACTTAGTAAACCTAGGATACATAATATCTATGATGGTCACATGTGCACACCCTTTGGTGATAATAATATTCTAGTTGAATTTGATCTTCATCATACTCTTTCATGGTTTTATGTTATGCCAAATATAACTTATTACAATCTATTAGTGGGAATCCGTTTAGTTATTCAAATAAAAATGACAACTTATAAATTATATACTTGCATTAATTTTTTTAATAATAGTAAAATACATACAATTTGTAACATAGATTATCAAATGCATATTATACCTCAAAGATCACATGTGAAATAAACTAATGCACTAAAAAATGATTGAATCATTTACAATCATGTCATCCATGCATCTAATCCATCACTATCCTATAAAATACATATTATATTTGATTCTAAGAGATCATAATATAGTGTAAGATATCATAAATATTTGGTTACTATAGTTTCACCTTTGAAACATACGACACCTATATATATGCATAATATGATTTATTTGTGACATATAATAATTTTTTTACCATGATATATTCCAACCCAATTTGTAGTGACTCCTTGAGCCCATTATATGAATATTACTCTTAGGTATAATTATAGTTAATTCACATCTTGTGATAATTTTTTAAATACATCTAGTGACATGTCATAATCCTATAGTAATGGATTTTATGATATCTACTAGATTATTGATTATCCCTTTTGGCTCACATCCTAAAATTAATTGATACATCTTTATTTTTCCATAGCATTTTACTTTGCATGTATTTTTTTATTCTATATTTAGTGCATTCTATGTGATTTCCTCCCTAGAGTTTCGTGCCATTATTATATCATCTATATTTAATATATTAGTACTTTTCTCTTATTTTCATAAAAAAAATTGTATCCACTTAGTTTATGTTGTTTTATGAATTGTATTTGCCCTAGCCCCTTAGATTGATAATCCCATTTTTATAAATTACATTGGCCTCTTGAGGAATAAAACAATATATTGAGATCTCTTCTCTTAGCATGCATTGGTTCTAAGTGAAACTATATGTTTTTTAGAGTCTTCCTTGTCTTCTTCATTTTTTTTGCCCTTTCTCTTATATAGTTTTTATTGTGTGAACATTTATCCCTTATTATATCATGTTCCCCTATTCCTTCCTAATATTATCATCTATAAAATTATAAAAATCAAAAGCATTTAAAATTTCAAAAACAAAAATATTATCTTATATTAAATATCTACCTATGCAAGATGTTTTTAAATCCAATATTTACAAATGGTCTTATCATGATGTCTTTTTGAGTGGGTTATATGTATATATTCAAGTTATATATGATATTGAATAATTTATACATCATGTAGATACATGGCCAACACCCTCAGGGAGATTATTGTATAGGTGACATTCTTCCACTAGGGGCATTATCATACATAAAATTATCATGATGAAAATTTCCCTTGTTATCTATTTATCATATTGAGTTATTTTAAATAAATTGTTTACACACACACACACACACACACATATTAGAATTTTTACATGATGGTTTATGTATTATTCCCTTCTTCCATTTTCAAGTAAATGATTATGTGTTTTGATCTATGTTTTGATATAGCATTGTCCATAGATGATCCTCTCATCATTTTGAAATTTATTGTCAGTATCATCCTTACACATTTTTTTACTAACTTATTTATGGTTACTTAAAATGGTGGTACTAATATCGGTGTGATCAATTGTGATATATTATATTTTATTTCATGATACTTATCCTTTACATTATTATACTATGTTTAGTTCCATGATCTATATCATGCACATATGTTTTTATATACTTGATTATTTCCTACATTTCCATGGTACTTGTTATTTATCTATGGGGGCATTATTTTGTGTGTGATTCACATTTCTATATCTAACCTTACTAGAGTCATATTTACCACATTATAGCATTATTTTTATCCCCATATTATTATTTTATATGGTCATTATAGCCTTGTGTTGAGATAAGTAAGGTGTTACCATTATTATAATATATGAAACTTATACATGACATTGATACTTACTACAATTATATATTTTGCATTGAGCTATACTATCTTATGTGACATAACACTTGATGTATTATTATTTTTATACATCTAACTTAATATGGGTCTTTTCATGTAATATATGATGATAATTACACATATTTTATGTGATTTTGCATTTATATCAGTTATGAAATATCCCATTACATACAGTTATTATAACTATGTTCTCTTAATATGAATTCTTATCACCCAAATTTACAAATTTGGAAGATAATTCAAGCCTTCCAAATTTGGGGTAACATGGAAACAATCCTAGGTTATGGGTGGCCTAATGTTGGATTGAATCTCTAGGTTAAAGGGATAGTTCCCTTGATGTATCACTTAGGCTCATAAACTACTTTATCAACTTAATCTAATGGAGGTGAAGCACCAAATAATTTTGAGCACTACTAACTAGATGCACTTTAACTTTAACCATGACACTAACATAAAACAAACAATACTCCTAATATGCTTCTCTACATCATATCTTCATTGTGGAGGTAGTGAGAAATGCTTGGGTTAAGAGGACTAAACAAGAGGTCATAGAATGACATTAGGGAATATACAACTCACTCAACATTCAAACTTCAATTATACACTTCATAAGAACTAAAAATAAGTTTCAAACTATATATGAATTCAAGAAAAGGGCAACATGCCAAGGAATCCAAACTAATCACTTGTCAAGATCAACTAGTCATGCACACACATTAAAAATAGTCAAAGGAAGAGGTAAAACTAGAATTTTCTCATTGATAAAAGGCTTGAAAATGGGTAGGTCTTCACCATACCCAAGTGGAGGATACATACATAGCCTATCAAGGCTCAATTTATAGATAAATGATAAATAAGAAGAGAGAAAGGCAGGAGAGAGAGAGAGAGAGAGAGAGAGAGAGAGAGAGAGAGAGAGAGAGAGAGAGAGAGAGAGAGAGAGAGTGATAAGTGTATCATGAGACTTACATTCAATAAAGGAGTTATGAAACTATCTCAATAGGTATTGGAGGAAATGTGTGCTTACTTGAAGATGATTTCTTACTCCAAGTGGCATAATATTTTTAAACCTTTCTTAATCATGGATATCCTCTTCAAAATTGCCCCTTCTCTTGGCTTGTGAGAGGACAAGTGGCATCATTGATTAAGGCACATTGAAGTAATATCTTTATCGAATATTATCACCTTTAATATTCTTAGGATCTCAAACTAACATCCTAGTGGTAATCATTAAGTAACTCTTTAGGTATCTTGAAACCCCCTAGACTTGTGACAACTCACCTTGCTTACAAGTGTCAAATCTTGACTTCTTCTTATAAATAAAACATATCTCCATGGATATAATCTACATATCATATCATAATTTTAAAAACTCATTTTGAGGCCTCAAGTACTCACCAAATCCTCTTTTTTCACCAAAAGCTCTCATTTGGCCTCAAATCTTTGTAGCCCTTAAAACACACAAAGCTCCTTATGTGAAATAATTTAAGGAGTATTTTTTTAAAATAAATATATTTTTGATAACATATTATCCCCTTACATCTCTATGCCAAATTTTAGGACCCATATTTGAGTGAAAGTACACTTATTATCCCATTTTCTTTCTTCAATTAGGTCTTTATTAGCCCTCTAGGCCTATAAATTGAGTTTTGGCTCCATATGCCTCCTACACATGTGAAACTTAGGAAAAGTGTTTTATTAACTTTACCCATGATATTAATATGTTCTATGAAAAATTTCAAGTTATGATACCTTGTATAGATGGGTAAACCATGAAATGGTCAAAAACCTAGTTTAGGTGCTTGAACAAGCTTGAGAAGTGATTGAGGTGGTTTTACAAGTATTTTTTAGGTTATGAATCTTTTAAATAGTTTTTTTATACCTTAATAATTATATTACAACTCCATATACTATAAAATATCTCTCCTCTTTTACTTCATAGCCTTGTAGATAAGCCTTTTGACTAGCAAATAGTGCATTTCTCATCTTCTTGGCCAACTTGATAACCTAAAGAATACATAAACCTTCTTAAGAGACCTAAAAATTTGTGTGGATGATTTTTTAACCTCTTATTATTCTTAATAGTCATTTTTTATTGGGTTGGGATCTATTTTTTACTCTACACCTTTACAAACAAGCCTACAATCAAGCTTTTAGGCCAATTCCATACAATTTGTACTTTCCCACATTCCAATACATATTTTAATGTGTTAATAATACATATTAGGATAATAAAATTCATTACCAAGTTAAAAAAAATCCATGTTGAATCATTTTAATGTCTCATTCTTCCATCGGGTCATTAGAGTGTTCTTTGGCAGCGTGTGAGTGCTTTGCACTCTTAGTAATTATTCATAAAGGAGAAGCCATTAAATTGAGAAATAATTCATAAATTTTATATGGAATATAACCTTATAATAACCCATAATATCCTTGAACACCATTAAATTTATAATTAAAGATATGAACATCTCAAACTACAACTCAGTTGGTAGACTATGTGTATGAAGGCTAAAAGAGAAAATAGGTCTGAAAGTATTATTTTAGATATTTTATTAAATATAATATGAATTATCTATGTATATATCAAATCCTTATTAAATTTTCCATTTTTATCTCTTCCATGCTCTTTAATCTTTTTGTAGCTTCCATTGGTTCATGTTAGGGTTCTTAAGCAAATCAATATTGGTGACCCTAGTGTCTGTGTTTGGGATATCTCATCTCTATTGAAGGGGTAAAACACATCATATATAGTTTATTTAGAGTATATATCACTTAATTATGGTCCTCATGTTATCATATCACCCTTTATCAGACAAAATTTTGTCATAAATTATAAACAAGTCTGTGTGTACATATTCAGGCCTACCAAGTCAAATCAGACTTATCAAGGATTGATACTATATTAAATTTGCCTTAAATACCATGTATGGTATTTATAAAATAATATAATTATTCTAAATTTATTTACTTATCCATCAAACCTTTGGTATTTAAAACAAATAGGCACCTTTCTTTTCAAGACTATATAGGCCTGTAGGAATCAGATTAATTGTGTGCGTATAGGGTTGAAATGGATTTATTTGGTCATATTTCTGATCTTTATTAGGTATATTTTTATCTCAAATTCCTATTTTCACTTTTATATCCATATAATCTCCAACTCCCATAAAACTTATGCATCCTTACCTCACTTTTTTAATTAAAATACTCCTAGATGTAGGTGTACATTATGTGTTTGTTGACATTTTGGAGTTTAGGACCTCAATACAAATCTCTCGAGATTGTAATGACATTTGTCATAATGTTGAAAAATAATTTTTCCTCTTTTTTAATTTTTAAATCATTTAATATCCTACATTGTCTCTTCAACACACTCTCTCTAATACCAATGAGACAATTTTCTCACTTACCCAGATAGGTCTAACTATAGGTGAAGAGCTGAGAATATTTTCACTACTAGGATTTGAGGTTAGCCTTTTTCAACTAGGTTATTATAAATTTATATAAAATTTAACTTCATTATATATCCACATTCAAACCTAAACCTTTTAAATCTTATTGGCATTTTCCATTGTTTGATTGTTCATGACAAACAACCCTAGACTCCCTGTAGATCTATTTATGTTCTTGAAAATTAGTTCTTAAAATCACATTTATCCATGATTTTAGACTTATTCCATGATAGGTAAATCACATTCCTCTAATAATTTATGATTTAAAAAATAATATTTTATTCATGATTCATTTAATTTCTCATACAATGTAGACCTACAGGTCTATAGACATGTAGGTTTCCATTCCTCATGTTCTAAGTCTTTATATGGTAGTTGGCATGGTCACTTAAAACCTAATATAATTTATACATTTTTCCATCACCTTTATTATGAGGTTATGACCCTCACATCACTTGAAAATATATAAAAGACCTTTTGAAACCACTTTTATGCAGTCAAATTTAAAACACAGACTTTAAAGTGAGAAAACACTACATATTTCTTGGAGAGGATGATGTTGGAGTAAAGAAATGGAGAATAAATTTTGGAGATATAATTTAATTAAAAATATTTAAAACATGTCTAGATACCCTCATTCCATTCCTTCAATCATTGAAGACCTTGAAACAAATAAGAAGCCATGATAACCACCCTACAAACTATGCTTGAGGACAATTTTCTTGCCAAAATGGACTCACATGTCCCAAGCATGGCTTGTATAATCACATTAAATGTCTTCATATACCCCTTATACATTCTTAAAATGTTTTCATGTTTTCAAATTACCTAAAACTATCATTTTGAGAGAAATTGAGCTTGTGGGTTTGACTAGCTTTTTCAGAGTGCCCTACTTTCTTTATGATTATTCATAAAGGAGAGGGTAATGAATATGTAAACCAATTATACAAATTTTAATCTTACTATGAACCCATACTCTATAAAAAAAATCTCAATCTATGACTCTCTCTCTCTCCTAAACCTACCATCCTCATGAAAACTTCCTTTATGAGCTTGTGAAGAGAGCGATGGAGGTAAGGAAGCAACTTTAGCATTTTTAGGAACTATACCTCACTCTGAATGTGGATTTCAATTGTAGAATATGAAAAAACACGTTTTCAACAATTTTTACCTAAATATGAGCTCCCAAGTCTATACAAGTGTATAAAAATCCTTATTAAGCATTGAAAAGCAAGAATATGACCACTTTCTAACATCCTAACATATATGACAACTATATAACTTCCTCAAGAACATTTTAAAGTGTGTTCATATGGATATTTTGACTTTGTGAGCTTTAACACATGTGGAAGTTAGTCAAAAATATCATTTTCTTCATAAAACTTTACCTTAAAGTTTTCAAATAAACATTAAACTCTCCAAAGAAGTTTGACATGTTTATGTATAGTGAATAAGGGAAAAATATGACTTTGAGGGACACCTAAAGACCTATGACACCACTTAACCAATATTAATTACACCATGACATGTCTAGGCCATCACAAGAACAAGATACAACATTACCTTAACTTTGTCAAATAAACCTTAATCTTTGACAATAAGGTTTTAGAAATACCTTTTGAAGACCACATAAGGCATGATAATATTAAGAACAAGGTCAAAAATACATGAAAAGAAATTTTTTACCTAGAAGGGTTGACCTAGGGGTCAAAATTGGTTAACATGAATGATTGTGGACATAAGATATTTAATCCATTTCCTAAAAAGGGGGAATACATAAAACATTTGAAGATATTTTCTTAAACACTATTGAATGATGGATACTAAATGGAATATGAACAGCTCTACTTCAGGAAAAAATATTATCTACTTCCTTGATCAAGAAATAGGAGGGTTCACAAAACTCCCAAAGAAGTGGTGGCTATGTCAAGAACCTATTAAAAATAAATTCAATTAGAATATGAATAAAAGTGGGTATATATTTTCAAATAATGATAATATTTTCTTTGATAAAAATCATATGTATTCATTCCTATTCTATTTTTAATTATTCAATTTCAAGTTTGTTATTACAATGTTGACTACTTGTAGCAATTAACAATTTTTTTGAGAGGATTTGAGAAGCTTGGAGCTCTACAATGGGGAGACTAAGAGTCATCCTCCATTAATGGTGCTTCAAGCTTTCTCTTTGTAGTTTGCCTTGGTCACCTTTTCCTCCTTGTTTCCTATTGCTTCTATCTTTCTTAGTGTTAGAGGTGGTCTTTAATTTTTTTATTGTACGCTTTAATTTACATTTGTGTTTGTGTTTATGTGTATTTCCTTTGGGGTCTCTATTATCTGAGCTATGGTATATGGTTTCCATGTGCATCCTTCCCCAATCACCCTTCCCACTACCTTTAGAGAGTGTAAAGGGGCTTGTATTAATTGAAGTTTTTTATGGAAACCCTTAGATTTGATGGGTTTAAGAGTGTGGAGAAGGGAAAGCATGGTGATTTTAATGAGTCAAGTGATGTTGTACGGTGTGATAAGGGCTGCAATAATAAGAGCAATTTCACTGACTTGACTCAGGTGGAAGTTAAAGTGACTAGAGCTCTAAAAATACTATTCAAAAAAATTTTGTGGCAAGAGGAAGTGGAAAAACACTCAAAAGGTGCTGAATTTATGGAGTGCAGGGAAGAACATGGAAAGTAGTAGTACAAGGAAGACCAAATCAGTAAGCTCTCTACTCCTAATAACTTGAAAATTATTCTTAATTAATCCATGGAATCTGACTTGTAGTAGGAGTAAACCAAGATTAAAAATGTAAGGATTTTATTTATTTACTTAAACAAGAATGCACTCCCCTCTAGGATTTTTTTGATAATTGGCTAAATTTTGTTTGGGGAAAAAGACTAGGCTTGTATATCAATTTTTGTTGGATGATACAGATAGGGGTTTCATGATTTTCTTTGAAAGCTATAATATACAATGTAGGGCAATCAGTAAGCCCTTATGAAATGTTGACTAGTCAATTTTCAAAGCTATCCCTTGAAACCAAGAAATGGACTGTAATGACCTTGTTTTCAAAACTTCTCCTAGATGGTTTGATATTGAAGGAGTGTCAATTCAGTTATGTAACTTCCCTCCTCAAGTAATAAAACCCCTTAGATAAGTATTGAAAATATAAGATACCAAAATATCTCTAGCCCACATGAATGCTAGGGTTTTAATTTATTTAGAGCCCTTGAAAATTTTCTTAGAATCACTCAATTTTAAAATTAAGGGAAAATATTGTACCTATGTTCTCAGAGGGTTGGGTGGATTGAATTATTGTTTCTTTTGTAAAAAATATGGCCATATCAGGAAAAACTATCCTATGTTGTCTAATAAAGGTAATATCCCTAACAGATAAAAAGAGAAGGAAACCCCAAAAGATGAGACTATTTTAGATAATATGTAGGTGTTTGAGAATCTTCTATTCAATAGTGTACCTCTAAAATATAGTGCCTCCATTAATGATTATATTGAAAATTTTAGACCATAAACTCAAAGTGAATATGGGCTGGAGTACCCCTCCCTTGACTCTCATGTGAATGCCCCACCACGGCCTGATGTTGAGTATCCCTTGTCAGACTTGATAAATTACCTTGATATCTTGGACAAAGGATTTTTAGATCAAAAATATCTTAAGGTCCCTCCCTCAAAGGAATATGTGGTTATCCATGATGAGGCCTCTACTCAACATAATATCTCTTTTAATGCTTTGTCTGTGTGTGAACCTGATAGTCTGATTAGTGAATCCACCCCGATGGCTATCTCCTTAGAAAAAGAGAAATATGATATACCTACATGTGATATGGATTTATCAGATGGAGATCCTTTGAATAACAATAAACCTATAGGAGTGGATAATTAGATGTATAAATTAGGAGGTAAAAGGCTTAAAATGGACTTGATCCCTCCCCTGATTGAGTAGGTTTTTCCCAAGGAGAAAAAAAGTTGGCTAAAGAGACAATTAATAATTTTTAGGACCCCCCTCTAAAAAAAGGGTAAGGAAAATAAAGTCTAATACTACTTTATCAAATTATACAATAGTGGGGGTAAGCCCCATGGTAAATTTAATTGACCTATGACCACCCCTCAGTTATATATGTGGATTGTAAGCTAGAATGTGAGAGGGTTGGAATCCCTATAAAGAAAACTAGTTGTAACATAGTTCAGATTTTCAAGACATAATTTAGATTTTCGCTTCTTGTAAGAAGTAAAGGCTATTGGAACCCAGTTATCCTTAGTATTGAACTTTATCTATCCCAATACTCCTCAATTCTCCACTAATCATTAAAGAGGGAAAGGGGGCATCTATTTTGGCTAACCCTAGGTTAAAAGATTGCATTATTGAACATGGTGTCTCTCCCTACTATAGAGTTGTCTAGGTAATGATAGAAAACCAAAACTAGACCTTTGGCCTATGTAACATATATGCCCCTAACGAATATAAGGAGTGAGCTAACCTATGGAATTGGTTGGCCATAAATATAAAGAATGTTCCTTGGGTATTTGGATTAGATTTCAACATGATAGAAGATAAAGAAGATAAAATAGGGGATGATCACTTGACATGAAAAGGAAATGATCTATTTATCTGGTCTAAGTTCAAAAGAATACATATACTTGGAGATCCTCTCCATAAGGATAAAAGCCTAAGTAGAGGAATTTGGTGTACCTAGTATAATAATCAGAGCAACAATAGAAGGTAGTACTCAAGACTTGACAAATTTTATTTCAATATGGAGGCACTTGTTGCAGATCTAATCAAAGATGGTAATGTGGTGACAGTGCTTCCCTATACTATATCTAAAAACCACCCTATTGAAATTACATTCTCATTAGTTAGTGAGGAGAAGAAAGACATCCCATAGTTTAGAGGGTTATATAAATTCAATGTGTCACATCTAGCTGATAAGGAATGCTTGAAGGACCTATAATCTTCTTGGAATACTGGAAAATTTATTTTCAACTCTAAATCTAAAGTTGATCATTGTAATTCTAGTATGGAAATTATCAAAAAAAAATTTAAGGACCTATGGGCAAATCAAAGCAAAAAAATTCAAAAAGGTTGTAAATGATGATCAAGAGAAACTCATTCTAGCTGAAAGCTTGCTACACCTTAACCCTGCCAATTGGGTTCTTCTTGAGGAGCTTAACCTCTTGAAGCACTAAGTTATATAGTCATAATAGTATACTACTAGAGGGGTGAAAATCCATTCTATACTAACCTGGTTAAAGCTCAGAGATAGAGTCTCTAAATTCTTCTTTTGATTTTTGAAAGCTAAATACATAAGAAGCAAGATTAAAAAATCAAAGTTAATGGGTAGAATTTAAAAGATGATGTCAATATAAAATGAGAGTTTTTTGAGTTTTATGACAACCTTTTCCAATCTAATGGGTCCAGTGACCATAATGAACAAAACAGGGCCATATGTGAGGCCTACATTCTTAAGAAGGTGACAGACTTGGGCCTCTTTCCTAGAGGCTACTATCTCACTTGATGAGGTTAGAAACATTATTTACTCATTAAAAGAAGATAAAAAATCTAGGTGGATGGATTCCCTACTGAATTCTATAAATTAAATAAGGAATAGATTACCAAGGACTACTTGGAGGTATTTAATGAGGCGATTGATGTCGACATACTTGGCTTGTACATTAATAGAGGGGTGATTAAGATTATTCCTAAGGATGATAATCTATCTTCAGTAAAAAATTGGAGACCAATTACCCTCCTCAATGTATCCTAAAATATTATGGAAAATATCCTTGCAAAGAGGTTGTCTTCACTTTTGCCCTCTATTATCTCAAAGACCCAAATTGGCTTTGTTAAAGGGAGGTACATCCTAGATAATTTAATCACCAGATAGGAAGGAATTTATTGGAAAAGAGACTCGAACTAGGATAGAGGAATGATATTTCTTGAATTTGAAAAATCATATCATAGAATTGAGTGGCCCTTCATTGAGAGAATGTTGCATGCCTTTAGTTTCCAAGATAGATTTTATATAATGGTCAATGTACTCTTCAAGGATACTTTAGTTATAATTAAAGTCCATGAGGAAATAATAGAATCTCTTGAGCTTCAATGTTCCATTATACAAGGCTATCCTCGTAGCCCATCACTCTTTTTTATGGTAGAAGATGCATTGCATTATCTTCTTAGATTATCTAACATTGGGCCTCCAATCAAAGGTATCTTTCTCCCAAATAATGATTCCCTAATTGATGTATTGTTTGTTGATGATACATCAATCTTTGTCACCTTGGAAAAAAATAACTTGGCTCAAGTTGTGTAGAGGATATATATCTACTGATCTACCTTTGGATCTAAAGTGGCCATGCGTAAATCTCATATACTAGGTTGGCATGAACAACTTCCTGACTCGTTGGAAACTTTTGGTTGGACTTGGAAAGGATCAGATGAGATGGTTAGATACCTAGGTATTTATTTTTACCTAACACCCTCCTTAAGAAGTATGTGGGAATAAATTTTTGATAAAATCAATAAGAAAATTATAAAATGGCAAGGTCATCTCCTATCTTTACCAAAAAGTATTCAAGTCTTATATAAATTTTTCTTGTCATATAGTATATACTATGCCTCCTACTAGCTCTTTGGAAAAACTCAAATCAACATGCTCCATAGAATCATAAGATATTTCTTATGGTTATATGGGAAAGGGGGAAAGAAAAGGCATGTGGTCTCATGGAAAATTGTCTCAAAACCTAAAAATATTGGTGGACTGGGGCTAAAGGACATTCAGTTGTAGGGAATAACTATGGCAGTTAAGTGGATAATTAGATCCTCCTTTGGAAATGAACCCTAAAAATTCTTGGTTAGGAATAATAATTTGAGAGGCTTTCCTAAAGGAAAGCCAAACTAGAAAGGGTTAAACATTGTTGATCTTTTCATAGGGCCCTTCACAGTCAAAGTTGTTAGCTTGCCCATATTTTCCTCCATATGGTCAGCCTGGGATGCTACCAAGCCCTTAATTACTAATAAACAGGTATTCAATTAGTTTGGGACATCGTGTCAGGGATATAATCATTATGGTGGAATTTGAATGTCAACAGGACTCTACTAGCCCTCACCAAGGGATGCTCTATCTTTGATTGATACACTAAGGGGTTGAGGAGCTTTAATCATCTCTATTCCCATGTGGGATGGGCCTCTTGGTCAGAGCTCAAAGCTAGATTTTAACTCCCTGATTCTTAGTGAAGAAATTTCACCTTGCTCCAGATAGTTCTTAAGGGGATAAATAATGTGGTATTCATGGAAGAAGAGGGTGAATTATGGGACAATGTGAAGTGGAAAAAATTCGTACCTCTACTTGAGTATACTTATCAAATGCTTTACAATAAACTCTCCTTCTCTAATGTCCCCTACCTCAACCTCAATCATGTTTGGTCTGTGTCTAATCCTATGCATGCTTGGTATTTTAGGTTTGATGTGGTTTGGACCTCTTATCTTGAACCCAAGAAATCTTATTTTCATTGGTTACTAATGTATAATAGGATAGCTATTGGTGTTGTTTTGAGAAATTGTGGTCTTTGTAATCCTTTCTATTCTTTTTATAGTGAAATTTAAATGGTTGAGCATGTTTTCTTCTCCTGCCCTTATGCTACTAAGCTATGGCATTGTTGTCTTAAATATTGGAATGTGTTTTTCTTTTATGAGATTGGATGGATGAATATTGTGTTTGGTTATGCATATCCTAAGATTAAATTCCACCCCTTTTTTCATAAATTTGGTTTGTATTCTCTACTAAAATTTTATGGTGTTTATGGAATAAAAAGAACTTGGAGGTTTTCTAAGGGAAGGATAGATTACTTATTGACTTCACAATTGAAGTCATCCTTCATTTTTTGTCTTTGTAGATATTCCTCCAATTAAAAGTGCCCCACGACCAACTTGAGTAGTTTTTTAGGACATGTCTCCTCAAGGTTACCTCAAACTTCTTACTTGACTCAGGGAGATAGCCCAGACTAAACCCCCATATTGACTAGGTTGTGTGTCACTAGATGGTATCAAAAGTTAAAAATTTTAATGGGACTATATTAAAGATGTGTACTTTGACCAAGCTAACAATTCAGTGTAGGAATGGATCACCCCATTTGAATATGATCAAAATTGACTTGGTGGCTGGTTAGTTATGAATGAGAGTGTGTTACAATATATACATAATGAGGAGCATGGTATTTGTATTAATATATAATCCAAAGAAAATTTTACTCCATTTGACCTAAACTTGTTCCCTAAAGTGGATTATGAGAATGTAGTGGTATGGCATACATCTAGGGGACTTAATCTAGAGACACATAACCAAGGTGCATAAGAGGAAGTATGGAATAAGATAGATGAGAACATCAACAAATTTTATGATAATTTGGAGAGGATGATTGAAAGTGGAGGCATGATATAAATTGATGATGTCTTGAAGTATGTAAAGTAGAGTAACATGAAAGGAATGTTGGATAAATTCAACCACTATCTTGCTAAATTGACCTCAAGACAAATATAATTAGGACCTATTGGTGGTAAAATCTCTTCAAAGGGACCTAAATCTACTGAATTAGATGATGGATGTGAAGGTGAAGGCACTAATTCTATTAGGGTGTAGGACACATATGATTAAACTTGCCACCTTTGGGGTGGCCCGTATTTGATGGCTACTATTTGATTTTATATTTTTGCTGATACTACTAGTTTTTATTTTTTGGGTTGCCTGTTGGAGCTATTTTTATATTAAACTATTAATTATTATGTTTTATAATGTGGGAATCCCCACAAATTATTTTGTCTCTACTATAAACTTCATAAT